>PISX010006656.1:0-95621 GCA_004024625.1 Mellivora capensis | reverse complement strand
TGGACAATTCCTCATTTCCCCTTCCCCCAGCCTCTAATGACCACCTTTCTTCTTTGCTATTATGAGTTTTTAGATAACACATGTAAGTAGACTCATCCAGTAATTGCCTTTTTGTGATTGGTTTATTTCACTTAGCATAATGTCCTGAAAATTCATTTGTGTGGTAGCGTGTGACAGGATTTCCTCCTTCTTTAAGGCGAATAATATTCAGTTGTATGAGTATACCGAATTTTGTTTACCCACCCATCTGTTGCTGGACATTTGGGTTCCCCCACCTTTTAGTTATTGTGAGTAATGCTGCTATGAATGTGGGAATGCACAGATCTCCTGCTTTTAATTTTGGGTAGATATCTAGAAGTGGAATTATTGGGTGGTGTGGTGATTCCATTTTTAATATTTTGAGGACCCTCCATGCTGTTTGCCACAATGACTTGATCATCTTATATTCCCACCAAGGCTGTACAGGGTGCCAATTTCTCCATATCCTTGCCAGTACTTATTATTATTTATTTTTTATTTTATTTAAGACTTTATTTATTTACTTGACAGAGAGAGAGCGGGATCACAAGTAGGCAGAGCAGGAGGCAGAGAAAGAGGAGGAAACAGGCTCCCCTGCTGAGCAGAGAGCCTGATGCAGGGCTCGATCCCAGGACCCTGGGATCATGACCTGAGTCGAAGGCAGAGGCTTAACCCACTGAGCTACCCAGGTGCCCCATTATTTATTTTTGATAGTAGTCATACTAGTAGATATGAGGTGATATCTCATCGTGGTTTTGATTTCCATTTCCCTAATTATTAGTGATATTGAGTATCTATCTTTTCATTATGCTTGTTGGCCAGTATGTTTGCTGTTCTTTTTTTTTTTTTTTTAAGATTTTACTTATTTATTTAAGAGAGAGAGCAAGCATGGGGGGGCGGGGAGCAGGGCCAGAGAGAGAGAGGGAGAAGCAGACTGCCCTTTGAGCAGGGAGCCTGACACGGGGCTCAATCCCAGGACACTGGGATCATGACCCAAGCCCAAGGCAGATGCTTAACCGACTGAGCCACCCAGGTCCCCTGTTTGCTGGTCTTTAATCATGCTTCTCCCTCCAGATTTTTAAGCCCAAGACTTGTTCTATTTCTGTTAAACCTCAGCGTTTTTATGTGCCATTGCTCCAGCCAGTTGAGATCATTTTGATTCTAATGCTTTCATGTTTCAGGTACTGTTTCTTCTAGCTTCGTGTTAACTTTTTCTTAGACATATCTGGCCCGAATCATTTTTTTCTCTTAGCCAGTAAGAACAGTTGCACTTATGACTTCACACTGACTAGATTGGCCAATAACAGAGTTGAATTTGGCACATATATTTGAAGTGTTTACAGTACGCAAGGCACTGTGGAACAGAATAGACTGCCCCAGAATATTGAGGTCCCTGTCCCTCAGCCAGTTCAAGGAGAGACTGAATGGCCTTGATCCAGAAGGCTTAAAGGAGAATCTTCTGTAGAATGGGACTTAGTTCTAGGTCCTTACAACTCTGAGGTTCTCTGATTTGAGCTTTGCTTAATAATATGTTTTGCCCATTTATGTAGGAATTAAATGTTTTATTGCACATACATTCATGTGGCATATATGATATAAAATGCTATAAAAAGGTATATATCCCATTCTTGCTGCCCTACTTCCTATAGGTTGTCACGATTGTTTCTTATCTAGCCTTCTAGTGCTGCTTCTTACAGAAACAAAGAAATACAAGTATATATTCTTAATGCTCCCCTTTGAAACTTTTTAACATGAAGTGATAACACATAGATAGAAAACATAAATGTCCATGCACAATACATGAATGTCATCCCTGTGAATTGAGAAAGCCAACACTTGTGGACTCATCACTTAAGCTCAAGGCATAGAATATTACCAGCGCCTCAGAAACTTCTCTTATCCTCCCTCTCTTTCTTGAAGGTAATTACTATCCTGATTTATAGCTCTAGAGCTTAGTTTTGATTGTCGTTGTTGTTGTTGCTTTTTAAAGTAGACTCTACACTCAACATGGGGCTTGACCCTATCAACAGTCACTTGCTCTACTGACTAAGCAAGCCAGGTGCCCCAGATTTGCCTGTTTTTCATCTTTATTCTTTATGTTTGTCTTATTTTGTTCAGTATTTTTGAGATTTATCTGAACTGTTGTGTACAGGCTGCTCTGAATATTCTTGTACATGTTTTTGCTATGGCGTATGTGCATTTTTGTTGGGTTTCTATCTAGAAATGATGTTACTGGATCGTAGGGTAGGTTTATGTTCCACTTCAGTAGATAATACCATCTAGTTTTCTAGAGTGGTGGTCGTGAGAGCTGGTCTACATCAGTCTCACCCTTACTCTGTGCATTTAGCTCTTTAAAGTTCCATCATAAAGCATGGGGGTTTACCAGAGCCCCCAAATTTTTGTTCTCCTAGCTCCAAATGGCTGTCAAACAAATTGTCCAGCTTCTCTCCTTTTCAGTTCTCTCTTTGAGAATCAGCAGAGACATGCTGAAAGGAAAAGGGACTTGAAATACCAGGCCAATCTGTCTGAATGAACTTCTCTCTGTTCTTGGCCTGTAATTTTTCATTGTCTTATTTCCTCTCTGGTGCTTTTTACCAGATGTTTTGCTTTAAGGTTTTATCTGTCCTCACTAGTCTCAGCGGAAAGCTTGGTTCAATTACCTAGTTTGCTGTTAATGGATTTTTCTTCGTATTTCTTATGCAAAAAGCAGCATACTCTACATACATTGGCCTATACTTTGTTCATTTAACAATATATTATGGCGATCTTTCTATCTCAATGTGTAGAGGCCTTCCTTATTCTTTTTTCATCTCTTGCATTGTGTGTTCATTTTTTTTTATTATTATTTTTTTTTAATTTATTTATTTGTCAGAGAGAGCGAGCACAGGCAGGCAGAGTGGCAGGCAGAGGCAGAGGGAGAAGCAGGCTCCCTGCCGAGCAAGGAGCCTGATGTGGGACTCGATCCCCATTTTTTTTTTTAAGATTTTTATTTATTTGACAGAGAGAGTGAGCACAGGCAGACAGAATGACAGGCAGAGGCAGAGGGAGAAGCAGGCCCCCTGCTGAGCAAGGAGCCTGATGTGGGACTCGATCCCAGGACGCTGGGATCATGACCTGAGCCGAAGGCAGCCGCTTAACCAACTGAGCCACCCAGACGTCCCTATTGTGTGTTCATTTAACCAGTCCCCTGTTAATGGATATTTGGATGCAGAATATTTTGATATTCCAAGCAATGCCACTGTGAGTAATCTTATATATACTTAATTAGATGAGCAGAGATATTTTAGGATAAATTCCCAGAATTGGGCATGCTGGAAAAGGATAAATGCGTCTGGAATTTTGATATACCCTACATAAATACTGAAACATTTTGTACTTCGGTCCATGTAAGAGGGTGCCTGTTTCTTCACATTTTTGCCAACAGAATAGTGTCAAAGTTCATGATGTGTTCATGATGTTGCCAGTTTGTTAGATGAAAAGTACGACATCAATTTAATTTGCTTTTCTCTTTTATCTGTGAGGTTAAACATATTTTCATTGTTTTTTCCTCTTTCTGTGAGTTGCCTGATTTTGCTCTTTGCCCATTTCAGTTGGGTTTCTGGAAATTTTCTTACCAATTTCTTTTTTTTTTTTTTTTTAAGATTTGTATTTATTTATTTGACAGAGAGAGAGACAGAGCAGGAACACAAGCAGGGGGAGTGGGAGAGGGAGAGCAGGTTTCCCGAGAAGCAGGGGAGCCCAATGTGGGGCTCAATCCCAGGACCCTGGGGTCATGACCTGAGCCGAAGGCAGAGGCTTAACCGACTGAGCCACCCAGGAGCCCCTCTTACCTATTTCTAATAAAGTTTTAAAAATATATTAAGGAAATCAGGCCTTTCTTTGTGACATGTCTCATTAGGCATTATCTTATTTTAGCCTTACACCAACTCCTTTGTGAGCATGTTATTACTGTGTGAGCATGTTACTACATTTCCATTTAACTGATGAAGAAATTGAGGTAAGGTAAGTTTAAGTAACTTGCCCAACGTCTTACAAGAAGTGATAAAGCCTGCTTCGACCTAGTTATCTCTGACTCCAGGCTTGAGTTTTTAATGACAGTGTTATGAATTGCCTTCCCAGGATAGTAGAAGGAAAAAAATCTTTATTTTAAATTTCCCTTCATTTGCCCAAATTCTATATTTGTCTACCTTGCTTTTCTTCATTTTCTTTTCTTTTTGTTTTTGCCCCCTCTTCCTTCCTTTTTTTCTTACTTTTAAAAAATATTTATTTAGCTCCTATCATGTGCTAGGTACTAGAAATACAAAATGAGAATAATTTGATTTCTGTCCTCAAAAGACTCATAAGGAAGGAAGGAAGGAAGTCAGTCACATAAAGGAAGGAAGGAAAGGAAGCTAGTCACATAAAGAATTATGATTATTATATAATAAGTGCTATAACTCTTCTATATGTACAAAGAGGAAGCCACCAATTGCTTTTGGGAGGGGATGGGGGGAGGAAGTTTCAGAGACTGCTTTACGAAGGAGGTGACTTTTGAGTTTGGAGGGTGAATTGGGCATCTAGACAAAATGTGGAAGAGTGTTCTAGGCAGAGGACAGCATATACATTATCTAGTGTTGCCTCTTCCCAGCTTTATAAATTGTCCTGTAATATTTGAGAATTAGTGACTATTGGTGAATACGACATGATTTCATAGGTTCTAATACCAATTACTTTTTATCACTGAAAAATGATGCTTTCAGTGAGCCTCCTGTCTTCCTATTAGTCTCTCACTCCTGCTCTCTCTCCCTTCGCCTCGCCTAGTGGGGACCCCTGCAGCCGTTGATGGAAGCCACACTACCCGGGCATCGGACCATGAACCCCTGTCCTGTGTGGGAGCAGAAGAGTGGCTGCGTGTACCTATTCTTCATCTGTGTGCGGGGCCACGTCACTGAGCGTCAGCAGGTCGTGTCAGGCCGGAATGCGGCCCGCCTCTGCTTCATCTGCAGTCGGGACGCTGGCTGTTCATGGAGCGAGGTGAGGGACCTGACCGAAGAGGTTATTGGCACCGAGGTGCAGCGCTGGGCCACCTTTGCTGTGGGCCCGGGTCATGGGATCCAGCTGCAGTCGGGGAGGCTGGTCATCCCTGCATATGCCTACTATATCCCTTACTGGTTCTTTTGCTTCCGGCTACCATGTAAAGCCAAGCCTCATTCCCTGATGATCTACAGTGATGACCTGGGGGCCACCTGGCACCATGGCAGCCTCATTAAGCCCATGGCAACCGTGGAGTGTGAGGTGGCAGAAGTGACCGGGCGGGTGGGCGACCCCGTGCTCTATTGCAGCGCTCGGACACCGAGCAGGTGCCGGGCAGAGGCTTTCAGCATTAACCATGGTGAATGCTTTCAGAGACCAGCCCTGAGCCCTCAGCTCTGTGAGCCCCCGCATGGCTGCCAAGGCAGTGTGGTGAGTTTCCGGCCCATGGAGATCCTTCAAGGGTGCCAGGACCCTAAGGGCAAAGATGCTTCTACCGGTCAGCAGAGCCCTCTGCTGGACAGCTCACCGAGGCTAGAGCAGGAAGCCGGCCCACTGTCTGAGTCTTGGCTCTTGTACTCACACCCAACCAGTAAGAAGCGGAGGGTCAACTTAGGCATCTACCTCAATCAGACCCCCTTGGGGGCTGCCTGCTGGTCCCGCCCGTGGATCTTGCACTGCGGGCCCTGTGGCTACTCCGATTTGGCCGCTTTGGAAAAGGAGGGCTTGTTTGGGTGTTTGTTTGAGTGTGGGACCAAACGAGAGTGTGAGCAGATTGCCTTCCGCCTGTTTACAGACCGAGAGATCCTGAGCCACATGCAAGAAGACTACAGCAGCCCTGGTAGGAGCTCTGAGCCAACTGAAAGCTAAAATTGGCTTAGGACCCAAATTTCCATAGAAAGGAAACCACAGAAGGCAACCACAGCCAGGATAATGGAGGCCAGATTAACAGAGGTGGTTGAAGTCTACAGAGAATCCAAAACTTCATATTCTGCGCTCCACCTTTTTTCTCTTCTCCCCCAAAGAGCAAAAGAAAAATTATGCCATAGCTACTGCAGTGGGGAGAACTATGAGTTGGGATACAATAATGTGGTGTCCTGGTTGTGCCCCTGGCTCGCTTTGGGACCTTGGACACGTCCCCTGAACTCTCCGGGCCTCAGGTCTCCATCTGTAAAATGAGAGGATTGGTGCTGTGATTTTTCTTCTTCCCATTCATAGGAAAGGCAGAGTGCCCACATGCTCCACGATCAACAGGTCTTGGCTGCGTGGGTCTCTGATAGGACTCTGATCTCAAAGTTGAAGTCAGAGGACTCAGCTTTTCCAATGACTCACCACTCATCCAGGTGTGAGGCCTGGGCAGGTGTGAGGAATTGGGCAGACCAGTAGAATCAGGAAGTCACCTGCCTTCTCCAGCTTTCCAGCTCTGCTCAATCTTCCCTTCCTCCTCCAGAACCCTTATTTCCTGGGGAGAGAATGGGAAACTCAAGGCCAATGGCCCCTGATAATGGTACTTACTGTTTCTGAGGGCGTTACTCTTATGAAAGATGAACCTGAAGTTCATGTACTAGAATGGTTCCTGATGAGAAAAGGTTGTAGATTAGGACTCTAAAGCATTGGCTAGAACTTCCCATGGTCTCTGCCCTCAAAGAGCTCACAGTTCACGGGGCTAGAAGTGGAGAGAATTCAAGAAAACCGATGCAGCTGGTTTGTAGATGTTGGGCCTTAAGTTGGGGTTATGGTAGCTCCTGACGTCATTGTCTTAGTCACATCTTCATTGTGCTTGGAGTCAGCTGCCAGGACTTGGCCGGCCACTGGGTTCCCCCCATGTCTATTTTTCTCAGAAAAACATTCCTCTGGCCTAGCCACTCCTCTTCTCATGGAGAAGGTCTTCACCATTAGGAAGGTCTCCAGACCCTAGACCTCTGAATCAAGCCAATTTTTTTTTGTACCTACTACAATCACTATTTGTGAAGTAGGGGTGCCCCTTTGTCTGATAGGTTTGGGGCTGAAACTGACCAGGGCTGGGTGTCTCAGATGATAGCAGATGGGCTGCTCTTATTTTAGAATCTTTCCCCCAGAGCCTGTTGTTGTAACAGAAATTCGATCACGAAAGACTTGGTTTTTCAGCCTACTTTAGGAGAAGAAATACCTTCAACTTGTATCAGATAACTAAATTTGGTGCTGAGTAATCGCCCAGAGAGCAAGTCTTAGTTGTAGAATATAGCCCAGGAGGCTGGGGGCTGTGGTTGCTCCTGTCATACGGGGGAGAGTCCTCTTGGATGAAAGTAGAGATTAACTTCACCCGCATATGGCTTAAGTCCATGGCCTAGAGTGACTTTTTAAAATTTCCTTAGCCTCTCATACATTTGTCAAAGTTATCCAGCCAGTATGCAGCTCTGCTCACTCATTCACTCATTTATACAGTTATCTAAATATTCTTGGGAGCCCGTCTGTAATGTAAGGTGCTTTTCCTGTTGCCATTCCCTGGTTGAAAAGCGTCTGTGGCTCTTCACTGCCTGCCAAAGGGTGTTTTCATTTAGTCTGGCATGTAGAGCCTTTGGTTGTTGGGGGAGATAAGGCGTACTGACCTCTGCTGCTTTGTATGAAGGCCATTATCAGAGAGGATCTCTGTCAAGCTGGCGTGGAGGGCATGGCAGTTGGTGGTAAAGGGAGGAACCAGAGAAGGGCAGCCCTCTCCTAAGTCTTAGCAGCTTCATGTTCTGCAAATCTTTCCTGAGCATCGTACCCCTAAATAGATAGGAATAGCAGGGATGGCTTCCTTCTCCAACAAGGTCTAAAGGAGGAAGAGAATGAAAATAGCAAGACATCCTTGGGAACATCCAAGAGGGGAGTAGGGGATGGGCCCTCAGTCACATGCCAGTTAGGACCACAGATGTCCAGGACCAGCACTCAAAAGATGTCTTATCCTCCTCTGAATTGCCCTCCCCTTTGCTTTATGTTTGCTTCTTCTTAGTGATTAGAAGTGAAACTCCTAATAGGCGGAGCGCCTGTGTGCATCGTTCAGGATTGGCAAGAAAAGAGAGTTGGGGACAGAGGTAATCCAGAATGAGGCTAAATGGGGGTAGAGCTCAGGGGTAGAGCATTTGGCTGCAGGATGAGGATTTGGGAGAGGAAGAGCCGGCAGTGGCAGCTATGAAGAAAACAGCAGGGCAGGAGTTCCGGCACCTTTAGGAAGAAAGAGAATGTGGCCCGGATAAGAGACCTAGGCCGGAGAGGCAGCGTAGGTGGTGGTTGCTGTGAAGAAGAAATGACAACAGGCTGGAGGTGTCTCCTGACGAGTGTGGGAGGAGCCCTGGGGCAGCTGACTCCCAAGCTTCGAGGCCCGCACAGGCCAGCACTTCAGGCTGCGGACCGGTTCCTCCCTGGCCCTGTCACCGAAAGCTGACCTAGTTTGTTCACGTTCCAGATGACCAATAGAGACAGCTGTAGGCACTCCCAACTTGTTTGTGCCCATTCCCCGAGGCCTTCAGGGCCCTGGGACCATCCTATGACCCTGGTATCCTAACCGAGCCTCTTCCAGCCCCTCTCAGCCTGGGAGAGTGAAAAAGATGGGGCAGGTGATGGCAGCTGTGAAGAAAAGAAGACAGCAGACTGGAGGCCTCTTGTCTAGCGGCTGTGGCCCCACTGCCCCCACGTGCTCCTACCCTGTCTCTGGGCCCTTAGAATGCATCCATCCGGCACATGTGGCGCATCCCTGGGAGAGCAAGAAAGCATAGGTAGGGGCCACCTCCTGCTGATATGTATCCAGACCCACTCCCACCCCTTCAAGCTGCTGGGCTTGCTCAGACTTCCCACCTCCCGACGCCCTCACTCCTAGGCCCCTACTATTCATTTCAGGGCCTTTATTTGGGTGCTCTCCTGGGATCTGTTTCTCCTGGTCATCAGTATCCTCTCCTGTCCCGTCCTTTGGGATATCATGCAGCAGTAGCCATAGATAAGAGACATCGAGCCCTGTCTGTTGGGGAACCCGAGGCACCCAGAGAGGTCAACCTGAGGTGCCCCACCTCCTCTCCAGGGCAGTAGGCTTCAATACTTCCACTTCGGCCAGCTCAGGCTCCCCAGTCTTCTGCAGTAGGCTGTGCGTTTCCCCCACTGCGTTATGTGGTAGGTGTCAAGTCATCCCTTTCTGTGCTCCCACAGTGCCCAGTTAGGGCCCCCCTTTTGCTCATTACCATAGGGTGCGGGGTATTATTGTTGTCTGTCTTGTGCCCTCTAGGCCTCTGCTAGGCTGTGAATTCCTTGAGGGCCAAGTCTGTATGAATCCTCTCTCTATCCTTTTTACTTGGAATTACAATAATTTCTTTATAAATATAGGCTTTTTCTGTTGTGTTCGGAATTCCCTGAGGGTAAGGACTGTGCCTGATTCCTCTCTCTGTCCTCTGCCCCTGGCATAGGGCCTGGCACAGAATGGACAGCAGTAAGGCTATGCTGAATGGATCAAGGAATCAAAGATCCCTGGCCTTCTGGAGCTAAGTGAGAGGGCCAGGGCAAGCCCCCCCACAGGGAGGAGTAGGTTGCCTCCCTCTGCGGGTTGGATAGTGTTCTAAACCTGCTGAACCCGCACCTGAAATGGGTCTTCTCCCTGCTGGCCTGCTTCCAGGTCAGTCCCTATTCTCTGGCTTCAGCTGAGCCCTGCGTGGACTCAGGATTACAGCCCAAGCCCAAAGCCAAGCCTCGATTTGGGTTCTCACATCAGTGGTATTTCCCCTCTGTCGCTGATTGGCATTTCTGTAACTGCCCCTCCTCTAGGACTCTGGGGCTGACGCCGAGGTTCACTGTTCTGAGCGTGTCTTGCTCTGTGATCCCAAGTGCTGAAAGTGCCCTCTGTTCTATAGAAACTACCAGAACTCTTTTTTTTTTTTTTAAGATTTTATTTATTTATTTGAGAGAGAGGCAGTGAGAGAGCATGAGCGAGGAGAAGGTCAGAGGGAGAAGCAGACTCCCCGTGGAGCTGGGAGCCTGATGCAGGACTCGATCCTGGGTCTCCGGGATCATGACCTGAGCCGAAGGCAGTCGTCCAACCAACTGAGCCACCCAGGCATCCCGAAACTACCAGAACTCTTGGGAACAAGGGAGATGAATAAAGAGCTTAATTCTGGTGACTGCTGTTTGTGTGTTTCATTGTTGTCAAACCGTGAGGTGATTATCATCCTAATACTTTGATCTAGTTTGTACCCAGCTTCTTTTGAAAAATGGATTTGAGGACTTTTCTTGCATTTCATAACTTTTTTTTTTTTTTAAAGATTGATTTTACTTGAGAAAGTGAGGACAAACAAAGGGAGTGGCAGGCAAAGGGAGAGGGAGAAGCAGGCTCCTTGTGGAGCAAGAAGCCTGATACAGGGCTCGATCCCAGTACCCTGAGATCATGACCGGAGCCAAAAGCAGACGCTCAACCGACTGAGCCACCCAGGCTCCCCTGGTGCTCAATTTCTTAAATTCCTATTCAGTAAAACATGGAAAACCTTGAATACTTAAGCAGTAACAAATTTGATAAACTGCCTTCAACAGAAATACCAGTTACAAATTTAGTATAGCTGAGCCTTTTGAAATTTCAAACACCATAAATAGTAGATAAAACATAAATAAGTCCAATGACTATAAAAGATACCCTTATACCAAAATGGAGTACAGAAGAGCTGATGCCATAGATTTAACTTTGTTAGTTACTGTTATTACATGTTTTGAGGGTTCTGACTTTTAAAACGTCTCCAGAGTTTGGGTTGATCAGGCTGTCCCCACTGCCACACCTTCCGAGCTCTTTAGTAATAGCAGGTCCAAAGAAAAAGTACCATTTCCACTGGGAGCATTAACATGGGAGGTTGGAGGCCTGGAGCCTCAGCTGTCTTCTCCATGGGTGGAAAATACCTGAATGTAGGAGAAGCCTGAAAGAATGCAGCCACGCAGAAACAGTCCTAATGATCCCTACCAGGCTTCTCCCTGTTAAGGGAACATAGAATCCCCCAAACTTTTTTTTTTTTAAGATTTTATTTATTTATTTGACCAGGATCACAAGCAGGCAGAGAGGCAGGTAGAGAGAGAGGAGGAAGCAGGCTCGCCACTGAGCAGAGAGCCCGATGCAGGTCTCGCTCGATCCCAAGAGCCTGGGATCATGACTTGAGCTGAAGACAGAGGCTTTAACCCACTGAGCCACCCAGGCGCCCCTCCCCCCAAACTTTTTTTGATTTTTATTTACCTCTTAAGCCAGTTTGAGTTGGGTGTATACGCTTGCTGGTAAAAGAATAAGACTATCCATGTTCACGGGAAACTTGGTTACTTGGTACCCCAACCTGTGTGTGAGTCACTACCTGAAACAGAACCACATTACCTTTCAGTGCAGTCTACTGAAGTTAACAGCATTCCCTAAAGAGTACACTACCAGGAGAGTCCTTGGGAGAGAACGGAGGAAGGACCGGACTAAGGGTCCAGGGTCTTTGTCCTAGAGCTTGCCACTGATCTGATGGGCAACTTTGTGCCAGCCATTGGCCCTCTCTGGGAACCCATTTCGTCAGCTACAAGGGGGATAATCCTTGCCCTCTCACCCACCAGGAGTTATGGTGAGGAGCTAGTGAATCCTCAAGAGGGCTTAGGAACTGGTGCAATGTCATGTAAATAGAGGACAGATTACCTTTCACTCCTTTATCTCCATTATCCATCAGCATTGGTGACATTTGACAGTCAAATGCTGAAAATTAAGGTGATGGGTAGAGGGAAGGAGGAGAAGGCAGGGTGACCCATGGAGGAAGGCCCTGCAAGGCTGGACAGCGATCTTGCCTCACCTCCGTCCTGTCCTTAACAAACTGCAGCCTTCATGGTTTTGCCCAACCTTCCGATTTTGCCCCAGACCATTCTATGAAGAATGATCCAGCCTGGGTATAAAAGAGGGAACTCTCAGACTCAAGTACGGAGGGACTTGGTCTGAGTCATCTGTGTTTTCAGTGCCCACCATAAGGCCAGGCATGGCACATATAGGAAAGAAGGTTATGGCACATATAGGAAAGAAGGATGCAAGAGAAATAGCATTTGTAAAGTGCCTAGTGTGGGTTGAGTTATACATCCATTATCTCTTTTACTTCAACAATCCATTTTAGAGGTGGAAAAGTTGAGGCTCAACAAAGTTACATGATGTGGTCCAATGTCACACACCTGTAAGTGATGAAGTCGGATCCGATTCCAAACCTATATTTTTGTTATATGGCAAATAAGAGGCAGAGCTGTGGGTGACATGAGGCAGAGATAGTGCCTCTTAATCCCTTGGAACATGGTGGGCATCCAGTCTCCACTAAGAGGCTCATGATGATGACCCCTGTAGTAATGACATGTTTCATAGTTGTACCAAAGTGGACTCTCAGACCAAAGGTCTTCCTTCCCCTTTTATTTCACTCAAGGGTAATGCATTAGTGGCACCTGGGCAGCTCAGTCAGCTCAGTGTCTGCCTTTGGCTCAAATCATGATCCCAGGGTCCTGGAATCGAGTCCTGGATTGGCTCCCTGCTCAGTGGGGGGCCTACTTCTCCCTCTGCCTCTCTCCCTGCCTGTGTGCTTAATTTCTCTCTTAAAAATAATTTTTTAAAAAATCTTTAAAAAAAAAAAGTGTAATGCATTAGTTTCTTTCAGCCCAGATCTAGCTGGAGATTATTTTCCAGTAGCTCCAAACTTCAGAACAGCTGCCTCCCACAACCCAGCGTCATCCTAAACATAGATTGTGTTGTCATCAACCAGAAATAGAATCAGGGTGAGAGCATGGATTCTCTTGAGGGGTAAACATAGAACTTGGATGGCAGGTGAAGCCTTCTTAGTGCTGAGTGAGAAGGTCAGGGCCAGCACACGCTGGGCAGGCCTCAGACTGAGCCACAGGTTGGAGAGAGCAACCCTACCTCTGCCTTTCCCCACCTAGGGCAGGTCCTTGGAGCTGTACCCGGTGGCCAGGCCTTAGCCCGTCATGCAATGGAGATGGTCCACTCTACATTGTCTGTAATCCTTACAACAACTGGGGGAACAAGGCCTTATTCTCCCCAGCGTACAGAAGAGGAAACTGAGCCTTGGAAAAGTGAAATGACAAGTATTGTAACTATAATTTCATCCATAAAAACTAAGATACTAAAAGTACCTCATAGGGTTGTGGTGAGGGTTAATTGTAAATACTCTATGTGTATTTAAACTTAGATAAAAATTAAAAAGATCATCAAAGAATGGGATCTGCTGTGATTACGATTTTTCCCTGTTGTACTCATATATTAGCCCCTCGAGTGTGCATAGTGGGGTCACAGTACTTTTCAGCTTACGTGTGCGTATGAATCACCTGGAAAAGTTTAAAAAAGATAGATTCCTGTCTCCCCACCCCAACCCCAAGAATCTACTTTGGTAGATCCGGGTGGGGCTTGAAAAGTTGCATTTCTAACAGGCCCCCAGGTCATCCCTGATGCTGCAGGTCCATGGACTACTCTTTGAATAGCGCTGTGTTTCAATGCTCCCCTCTCCATCCATTGCCCCAGCTGCCTCTTACTCACAACCTGGGCAGCTCCAGTTGTAGGAGGAACATAGCCTGCTATTACTAACGTCTTGTGAAGCCCGTTTTATTTTCCCAATAGGGGTCTAACTAAAATCTCTAGGCTGCCAACGAGCAGCATCTTGCCTGGGTCAGAAATTTGGCTTTCCCATGGCATGGTAATTGCCTGGGATTCCTATTGATTTTCTTGTTGAATCTGGTGGAGCTTAAAGGGGACACCACAGCTTGGGCACGGACCTGGGCCTGTGGGCATAGGGTGATTGTCTGACTGGAAAACAGATTTACAAGACTCCTGTACTCAGCAAGTACTGAGAAGCAGCAGAAAAAGAGGCCCTGGGTTAGTGGGGCTGCTGGGGACCCAGCTCCCTGAAGAGGGGCTTTTCATACCTGCGCAGGGGAGCGTGAGGATCAGCACAGAGCATGAGCTAAGCCTGGAGATTTGCCAAGCTAGAGATTGCTGAACTCTATTAGTATGAGGGTCAAAGGTCAATAATCTGACTCAATCTCTGGTTTAGATTGTCAGTTTCTGCCCTTGGGGGCTACACAGTGTGTGCCATAGGCAAAGGTAATCCTTGCTTTCTCCTGATAACCCTCTCCTTAGCTCCTTCCCTTCATGGGCCCCAGGCCCAGATATCTTTGGATCGAGACATTGGAAAATGGTCAGGAATGTATGGTGGCCTTTTTGCCACTCCATGTGCCCAATTTGAAAGCTGAGGTTTCTTTTTTTGTGTTTGTTTTTGTTTAAGACTTTATTTATTTATTTGACAGAGATCACAAGTAGGCAGAGAGGCAGGCAGAGAGAGAGAGGGGGAAGCAGACTCCCTGCTGAGCAGAGAGCCCGACGTGGAGCTGGATCGCAGCTCCTGGGATCATGACTTGAACCGAAGGCAGAGGCTTTAACCCACTGAGCCACCCAGGCGCCTGAAAGCTGAAGTTTCTGTACTGGAATTGAAAGATGGTTATAGGCCAGGGAGTTTGGGTTAAGGTCAAGTCCTATGGGCAGGTATGAGCTTTGAGGGGAGGGTACCATGTCCATTTGCTCTCCATATTAATCCATCCTCTGGCACTGTAGATACTCCATAAAAATTTGTTGAATGAATGAATGAATGGCCATTCCATATTCAATCCTCCAAAACTGGGAACTTGAAGGTGGATATTAGGCAGGATAGGACATGCTTGCCTTTCCTGACCTCACTCCTTTGGTTTGAGACTTGATGACATCTAAATGACCCAGAAGATGATCCCTAGTAGCCCGAGTTAAAATGAACCCTGGATTCAGGGAGGTGTTATTGAGAGGGCTCCTAGGCCGGAGCTGAGGGACACCTCCTTTGTCATCCCAGTAATCCAGGTCTGCACCATGGTCTGTGTTGTTACTGGAAAACCTTTCCTAACGCCCAGTCTGAACACCGTAGTTTGGCATCTGCTGTGTTGTCAAGCACTGAGGGATGCTTGGGTGAGCACCATTGGCCTGGATCCTGAAAAGTCGGGAATGAGGTTCCCAAGGTCAGTGTGGTGACAGTAGCAGGAACCAGTGAGAGAAGACCTAAAGGAGAAGCTGAATCATGAGGCCAGAGTCTGCTGTGTCAGCTGCCTTCCACCCCTCATGTCAAGTTTCCACCTTGCTGGAAAGTAACAGTTTCCTTGGGACACTCAGGAGGATCGGGGTGGGGCAGGGAGTAGGGTGCCGTGTTTGTTTTCCAGGCCAGTGAGCATCCCAGTGCTTCCAGAATTGCAAATGGAAGGCACAGGCCTCCTATTCCACCCAGAGTCAGGAGGTAGGTCCAGATCCTCCCTCATCAGAACTCCCTGAGCCCAGTGGAGCCTGAGAAGGATCCATCCACAGCTGCAAACAGTTAGGATTGCTCAGGAGCTAACCCTGATCCCACCAGCTGCGGAGTTGGGTTCCAGATTCAGGAGTTCAGGTAGGTGATGTGTCTCGGCAAGGCTGCTCTTTTTGGTGTATCGTACTAAAGTGCCCAGCCGAAATCCAGCCGATGCAGAGCTCCCCACGTGATGGACCTGTAAAGCAGCAAATGCCCATTTTCCCATGAGTACTGGGAGACCATGGAAAAGCCCCAGATTGGGGTGCCTCAGGTGAAGCTAAACATGACTTCCTGAGAGCTCTGGACTGGGGAACCCATGCCTGGCTTCTCTGGGAGGTGCTGGGACCAAGAGTTGCCTCTTCTCTTGCCGTGTCTGAGAGAGGTTGACCTGGGCCTGGGATAGAGCTACCCTGTATTCACACCATTCTCGGAAGAGGCCTATGTACTTGACAGTGGGTCCTCTGGCCTGTGGGTAGGAATTAGTAACAGACTGTGGAAGGATGTGGCAGTAGGGAGGGTAACACTGAAATGACATTTAGGAGAAGGCACTTCGTTGAATAGAATCTTACGGAAAAGAGCGAAATGATAGGAAATTAGGATTATGCCGGGAATCAAAAGGAAGCTTGGAATGGCAGTAAAGGCTCTTAGTCCTCTTTCTCTTTTTTTAGTTCTCACTCCTTCCCCCCCACTTCCTTTCTAAAACAAACAAACAAAAAACAGCTGAGTGAGACCTTGGACAATTTATTAAACTCGTTGAGCCTGCTTTTCTTCCCTGTAAAGTGGGCACAATAATGAGAACCCCAGGTTTCGAGAGGATTCAGTGTGTGTCTATGTGGTGCAATGGGGCAGGGATGGGCCATCTTGTCCTCTCGTTCCCTGCCTTTTTTCCTTCTTATTTGCATCTCTGGGCAGTGCCAGGGAGCCCGAGGCAGTTTTTCAACGAGACTAGAGCCATAAGGGGTCTCTCTCGTATCGGAAGGACCACGGTGACCCACGGAGGAGGCTGGGCTCCTGGCAACGGGAAGGGCTGTGCGAGTGAAGGCAGTGACCATGTCCTGTCAGGCTGCCCAGCCAGTGCTTACTGCTCCTCGGGCAGGAGCAGTAGTAGAAGTAGTAGAAAGAAGAAGTAGACTTGCCCAAATACCGAAGGTCACACAGCAAGTGATGGAACGGAGGCTGGAACCAAGTTTCCTGGTCCGGAGGCTCTGTGAAGTCAGCACCCCACTTTTCTGCACTCTGTAACCCCAGGAACTGTCCGGGTTTGGGCTGAGAACGGCTCCCCCCACACAGAATGAGTCCTGGGTAGGGGCTGTGAGAGAAACCCGAGGAGCAGAGATCTCTGTGAGTTTGCCTCACCGCCTCCACCCCCCTCGCCCCCCCCCAATCTCCTGGGGCTGACCTCTTGCTCAGAGTCCTGCTGGAACAAGATCTGGGTGGGTCAAACCTGTGCTGAGAGCCTGCCCAAGATGGGAACATCAGTACGATTGTTTAATTTAAAGCTCATCATGGCCCCGAGAGGCTGGCTTCGCTATCCTACATTTTAGATGACAAAAGTGAGGCTCAGAGAGTAGCAGTGATTTGCCCAAGGTCACACACAGTCAGGAGCGGGAGTGCTCCCACCTGTAGCCCCGCGGCACTGCCAACATTGTCCACCAGGTGGCAATCTCCCCCAACTTGCTGCGGGCGGCAGGCGGCCTGGACTCTGATAGCCTTGCCTTTGGCTGGTGATCCCAGCCCTCTCTGGCTGGTCTTTCAAAGCCGTCCTGAAGCATCACTTAGCACTGTTGTTTCCACCAGGGAAACAACATGTTTCAAATGCCCTGAGAGGGGCTGTGGCCTTCCAGAGAAGGAGGTTCCGTGTGTGTGCCTGGGCACGGGATCCGCTTCAGTCCAGTTCCATTTGCGACTGGTGAACCGGCTGCCCTGTCACCAGCTGAGACAGGCTGGGCCTGATTCCCTCGGCACCCCTTTGCCCTTGTGTTGTCAGGCCTTGCTCCGTGGTGGCAGCTGAGCCGTCCTTTACTCTGGGAGAGGTGCAAGGCCCAGCCTCTTCTGTAGGTGGGTCACCCTCACCGGGTTTGAGGCTATCTGGACAGCCTGACGACCCAGGCCCTGTTGTAACCAGTGATCTCCTTCCACGCCTGCCTACAGCCAGGAGGAACTAGGAGGGGGGCCTCTGCATCCTTCCGGGAACACCTCCCACATTCCTTCCATCGCTGCTGGCTGGAACAGCACACCCTCTCCGTGGATTCCTGCCACTGGATGGCTCTACTAGAAATTTCGTCCCAGTCTCCGCACTGCTCTGCTCGGGGTGGGTCTGTGGGTTCCCAGCTCAGCAGGCTTCCTGACCGGGTAAGAGAGCAAGGTTCGGCTCCTGGCCGGCATGCCCAGTTGCTCTGAGAAGCTCTGGAATAGTTCCCATTCTCCACCACGGCAATAAGCTCTCCACAGGAACAGAGCACTCCTCACAGGCCTAAGCTGACGTCCCCCCGTTTTCCCCCCTAAGACCTCCGTGTGTCTCTTCACAGAGTCTCAATAGAGTGTGGTCTTAGAGCCTCCTGTCCTCGGCTGGGGGCCCTCCCTGCAGTTGCACAAGCCTGCAACCTCAGGGGAAGTCCCTTTCTACATCCTGTCAAGCAAAGGTCATGGCAGCTACATTTACAGACCCTGAAAGGGTTTCGTTTTGAAGTGAGGGAAACTAGGAGCTCCACGAAGGCAGGGAGCTGCCATTTGCATTCTGCATTGCCAACATCCGTCAGAGGGCCTGCATGGAGTAGGTCTGGGCAGATCTCTCATGTGAGTGCGGGGCCCTGAGGTGATCTCCCCCCACACCCTGGATTAAGTTGGGTCGCCTCTCAGAGCAGGATGGCTCTCCTCCCTCTGGAGCCCCCACATTCCCCTCGGCAGGGAGTGGGAGGATGGAGGACAGAACAAATGTCTATGAAGACAAACACCACTCAGCTATGACTTCCGGGTTTCCATACTTCCCTCCTTCTCACGCCTCTTCCATGATTTTTGCTAAATCTATGTATTCTTAACATTTTTCTTCAGCAGATTTCACATATATACCTAATCTCACTATCTCCTAATAATATTCATGAAATCATAGACTTGATATATCAGTTTTATTTTTTTTCCTAATACACACGAAAATAAATATGTAACTATTAAGAACATTAGCAGAGACTACCGATAAACATCCTACATTTGCCACACTTGGGGTGTTTATTTTCACAAAGCCCTGTGAGGTCAGTGATGTTATTTCTGTTTCACCAGTGAAGAAATAGAAGCTTAGAGAGGTGAACTGCCTTGGCCAAGGTCACAGAGAGTCTTCTGATCTTGACCCCACCACCGCCAGATAGGAGAGGTGAAGGGAAGCTGTGTGTGAGGGGGATGCGAGGTGGAAGGGGAGGAGGCAGCTTCCACAGAGAAATGATGGCCCACGTCAGAAAGGCAAATGACCTGAGTCTCAACGTCCTATGCACAGTAATGGCCGTGCAAATAGCAGCAGATTTACATGCATTTGTGTGACCAAGATTGATTGTGCCAGCAGCCCCAGTAATTGGATGATGAAAGCACTGCAGCTGGGACTGCTGGCTGGAGATTAATTATTAGGGAGGAGGGGGAATGGCTGGGATGATGCCTGGCAGTGGCGTCTGTGACGCCCCCACCCCCACAAGAGCAGGCGGCCAGACCTCAGCAATCCGGTGGACCCCTCCCCACCCAGCTGCTGGCCCAGAGCCCCAGCCCTTCCATGTTTCATGGCAGAGGTGGGATGTGGCATAGGGGAGCTCCCCAGGAGGAAGGCCATTCCTGGTAATGAGAGGCAGCTACAGGGGCAGGAGGAGCCTGGGCTTGGAGTCCGGAGGCCAGAGGTGAAATCCCAACTTTGTCGCTTAATGGCATTGTAGTCTTGGAAAGGTGACAATATCTCTGAGCCTCAGTTTCCACAGCTGTAAAATGGGAAGGATGGTGCTGACTTCACTAGGAAGTTGCCAGGATCCAAGGACATTATTGGGCCCTCTATAGACCTGGGACACACTCTGGGGAAGCTTTTATCTTCATCACCACTGCTCAGGTCTGGCCCTTGTCCCCCCATCTGGAGCCTGTATGCCCTTCCTAACCCTCCCCAGGGCCCTGAAACTTGGTGCCCAGCCACTGTGGGTACTTTCTGCATGAATGTCAAGGTCCCCGGAAGGATGGGGAAACCAAGGGGTTGGAGGATCCCAAGAGGAGGCCCCGAGGAGAAGGCGGGGTTAGATAACTAATCAGTCCTGAGTCCGGCCATCTCCAGGCTCTCTGGGAGAGTCTCTTGCTGGGATCTGATTCTGCTCCCACTCACAGGACTCTGGCTGGGCTTTGAGGGATCTGTCATCCCATTCTCTCAGAGGCATTAGGGTCTGAGGGTAAGAGCTGGGGATGAAGAGAAACAGCCCTGGTGCCCTTGGGGCAGGAGGAGTGGGCTCTGGAGGAAGAAGGCCCTTGGATTCTAATTCCAACTCTGACACTTAGCCAGTGGGTTGAGTCCAGCTTTCACTTACACATGACCTCTCGTGGCTACAGCCAAGTCCATGGTTCCTCCCTTGGTCTTCACTTCTTCTACCAGATGCTCCCATCCTTCCCAATTCATACGCATGACAGAGGGAATCTGGCCCTGATCAGGGGGGTCACAAGTCCCTCATGGATCTGTGGAAGGGACAGGCCCCTGGACTGCCATGCCTCTTAGCAGACTAGGGTTGAAGCCGGACAGGCTCACACATGTAAAAGGCCCATGGGGTGCCTGGCGCCGCGTAAGTACTCACCCCCTGCTTCCCACCCCAGCAAACCATCTCCCACTTAAAGTTCTAGACCCCAGCTCTGCCATCTTTCCCAGACCTCCTGCCAAGGTCTCTGTCCCTGGGAAAGGAGTAGGTGACAACTGTGAATAGTCATGGAGCATCTCTAAGGACCTGGCCCGGTGCTCGGTGCTTTACCCACTCACATTATGAAAGCTTTACAGTCCTTGAGACGAGGCTTTGCCCTGGTGAAAACAGGGAGGTTTGGCCCAGTGAGAGGAAGTGAAGCCTGCTGGAACTGCAGATCCCCAGCTCCTGAGGCAGGCTGTTGGTGTGAGCGCCGGCATCCTTAATCCCGCCCAAGCGCGGCTTTCACGGGGTGTACTGGTACTTCCTGCCTTCTCTCTAGTAGCTAACAGCTAACTTCTATCAGGCCCTTCATGCATGCCAGGCACTGTTGTAAGCACTTTACTTGTACCATATTACTGGGTCCTCATCATAACCCTAGAAGATAGGCTCATTCAGTATCCCTGTTTTGGAAACAGCTGAGAGCTCTGCCTCAAGTTCAATAAGTGGGCCACAGTCGCATCATCCTGATGCAGCCAGGTTTCACAGCCCTGGCGTCTCACCGTAGACCCTGGGCTTACAGCCCCGCCCTCTCACCATAGACCCCTGGCTACAGCATAGCTGTACGGCTACAACATAGACCACTGTGCTACAGCATAGCAGCCACAGAGCTGCCTGCATTCCAGTTCAAGGCCCTGGAGCCCATGTTCTGTCCACTTCCTCTGGGAAGGTTCCATCAGTCACCCCTTCCCCAACACACACACACACACACACACACACCATGGGCTCTCTCTCTCTCTCTCCATGGGCTCCTTAGCACCTAGCCTGCTTGCCTCTTTCCCTTGCCAATAGCATCCTCCATCCCATGTTACTCTGCAGCGACTTCTGTCCCTTCCCCCCACTCACAGCCCATGTGCCAGAGTTTCTCCCGGTGTTGTCTACACTTCCTCACCCCTCTTCCAAACTGACTTCCACTCCTCCCTCTCTGCCCTAAGCAGATGGAGACGGTGCCCTCCCCTTTCCGAAGGGAAAACGGCGTGCCCATCCACAGCTGGAAAAATCTCGTCAGCCAAACACGGGATCAGCTCCGTAAGTTGTAAAACACATTCCAGATGTAGCACTTCCACGGCCAATGTAATCGAGATTAAAAAGAAGCTTCAAAAGATGTCCCCGGACCTAATGCAGAGAGAGAATTCAGGGTCGTGGGTCTGGTGTGGATAGACCCCTCCAGCCATTCAGTAACACGGGGCCCAGGAAGGCTGCATTGCCAAGGTTTCCAAGGACTGCTCCACGGAGTTCCTCTGTCGCCCTGCAGCCTGCTGGACCGTCAGCCCAGGTACCCGGCAGCCTCAGACTCCTTCACGTTCAGGAAGCAATTCCATTCCTCCTGGGCCGACATCACATTATACCACTCTGATTCCTTATCTGTCCTTTGCTGCTCATCCTCTAAGGACTGGAATTCTAGGTTCCAACCTTGATCTTCCATTTGCTGTATACATTCCCTCTAATGACCAAATCCACTCTCACAACCGTGGCCATTCCCGAATCTCTGTCTCCACACTAGGTCTGGGCTCCACACCCACGTACTGAACTGCCCTCTAATTCCATGGCCAAGACCAAGCCCGTGGGCTGCTCCCAAACCTGCCCTTCCTCCTGGGCTCCCTCTCCCCACCCCCACCTCCCTGGCCAGAAGCACATACAGTCCTTGGGAGTCCTCCGCTCTTTGCTTTCCACACCCAAACCACGCAGAAATCAGATGGATCTATGCCCTCATAGACTCTCTGGAAACTGTAGAACACAGTTGAAAGAGTATGGGCTTTAGGGTTAGACAGACCTGGGTTGAAATCCTGCCTCTGCCACTTACTGGCAATGTGACTTTGGACAACTCTCTTAATTTACCCAAGGATTAATTTCCTAATGTACAAAATGGGGATAATAACCTACTTTGAAGACTTGTTTTGAGGATTAGAAACACTGATGTAAATCCTTACCCTGTGCCTGTCCGGTCCTAACTCTTGCTGGTAGTATTCATCATAATGATGACAGTGATTATTATTATTCCTGGATTCATGTTATTGCTCTAATCCAGGGCCTCATCTTCTCTCTTGTGGACCACTGATGGCGTCAACCTCCTCCCAGAGCTCCCTGGCTTCATTCTCCATCACCACCTCCAAATCTGCTTTTCTGGCAGTAGGTGGAGAGATTTTTCAAAAATGCAGATCCTGAGCACTTGGGTGGCTCAGTGGGTTAAGCTTCTGCCTTCGGCTCAGGTCATGATCCCAGGGTCCTGGGATGGAGCCCTGCATCGGGCTTTCTGCTCAGCAGGGAGCCTGCTTCCTCCCTCTCTCTCTGCCTGCCTCTCTGCCTACTTGTGATCTCTGTCTGTCAAATAAATAAATAAAATCTTAAAAAAAAAAAAAGAAAATGCAGATCTGGGAGGTCCTAAGTGGCTCAGTCCATTAAGCATCTGCCTTCAACTCAGGCCATGATCGCAAGGTCCTAAGATCGAACCCCATGTTGGGCTCCCTGCTCAGTGGGGAGCCTGCTTCTCCCTCTCCCTTTGCCTCTCTTCCTGCTTGTGCTCTCTCTCTCCCTATCTGTCAAATAAATAAAATATTTAAAAATAAAATAAAATGCAGATCAGATCAGTTACTTGCTTAAAACTCTTCTCTCCCCCATTTTGTCTGATCTGTGTCCCAGCCACACTCACAGGTCTCCGAGCACACGTTACTCACTCAGTTCCCTTGGCCTCTGCCTGAAAGTTTCCTTTCCTACCCTTCCGTCATTCCCTGACTGACACGTCCTCCCTCTTCACATCCAGAGTCAACACCTGCCACCCCTCCAAGGGGGGTGTCTATATACTTGAAATTGACTGGAGGGCAGGGGCCAGGTCTGACTCTGCTCTATGGCCCCTGCTTGCCTGCATAGGGCTTGGCATCAAGAAAGGCCTCACAGAATGTCTTCAGACACTTGCCCAAGGCTTGCCTAGGCTTGGACCCCGGTCCCTTGTCTTCCTGCCCAGGACTCTTTCCACCACACAGGTCACTCTGCTCCAGCAGAGAGCAGGAGCCCAGAGCTGGTGGCTTGGGTGGTGGATCCCCCTCTGCGACGGCAGCAGCCGACCTAGGGACATCACACACACTCATCTCAGTGCTGCACTCGATAAATGGGGGAAGGATTATCTACTGCCCACGTCCTATATCTCCCCATCCGACATGGAGGAGAGAGAAAAAATGAAGGCACAAAATCCAATCTTCCTTGGCGCAGAGGCTGGGAGAGGTGGCGGTGGGGGGGCCGGTGGCCCAAGCGGCGGCTCCTCGCACAGCGCATCTCATATTTATTGGCTCGTAATTGAAGGCAGCCTGGAGATGTCCCAGCACAGGCCCCCGGCAAGACAGATGGGGGCACAATGCTGGCTGAGGAAGGGCAACAGGATGCAGACATGCTCACAGGACCACAGCTGTGGAGGGGAGGCCAGAGAAGAGGAGGCGGCTAGTGGGCAGCTGCACTGGCCCTGGGAGTCCCCCCGACCCCGGGCTGAAGGTCCCACTTCTACTGTCTACTTGTGGTGACCTTGGGTCAGACTCTTCCTCCTCCAGGCCCATCATTTCAGCCTTCTGTGTCTCATTACCAGGGGATAGGAGAGCTGCCCCGGGATTTGGGGAAAATCCAGGCTACCAACTCCCTGTGTGGCTTTAGGTGAATCTCGACCTCCTGAGCTTTGTGCCTTCTCCTAGAAAAGATGAGAGGATGCCTCTGTCTTCTTTGTGAAGGCTCGGGGGGTTGGGGTGATCTACAAGCAACCGAGTCCTGCATTTTAGCAACATCACTAGAAGGATCCCTGTTGGGGAAGGCAAGGAAATAGGAAATGTTGCCAAATAGTAAGAATCTGCTTTGGCTCCCATTTGCTCATGGATATAATCCAAATTCCCAGGCTTGGCATTCAAGGCTCTAACTCTGGGTTTTGTTTTGTTTTGTTTTTTGTTTTGGTAGCACTGTGGGGAAAGAGTTTGGGGCTGGGGGCCAGGAGGCCTGGCACTATCTTGCTATGTGACCTTCAGCAGGGCTCGGACCGGCTTCTGGTCTCATTTTCCCTGGCTGTAAGATTTCTGTACGTGATCTATGAGGTAATTAAGGTCTCTGAGTCCAGGGCCAGTCAGTGACTAAGGCCTGTCATCTCTCCCTCCAAGTGTCCCAGTCCTCTCCTCTCCCCTCCTATAAGGGCTACTACCTCCCCTCAGTACTTATCTTTTTCTCCCGGACCAACACAGGAGCCTTCTGGCTGGCGTCCCAGCCTCTGCCCACTCGTCTCCACGCTCCGGTCACGTGACCCTCCTAAAGCACATATTGGATCCTGTGCCAAACCCTACTTCATCTTCCTTGACATTGAAGATGCTAGATGACCTGGCCCAGTCTTGTCCTCTGTGCCCCACCTATCTGCACGTTTCAGGCTGGTCTCCTCACTTGTCTCCTCGGTGCCTTTGCTCAAACTGTTCTCCCAGACCTTCCCCCTACCCTCTCTTCAGTTCTGATGCAGGATCTTCCCAAACCGGTCCCTGCTCCAGCCTCTCCAGAAGCTTCTGGAGTTCCGATCCCCACAGAGGACCCGTTCCTCAGAGTCCCCACAGCCTCAGGTATGATTGATGCCTCCTCTTCTCCCTCCTGCAGCTGACCACCAGAAATGTCTGAGCCACAGGGGTCCCAGAAGTGACCTCCTCTAGTCCCCCATTGTATGGATGGGGAAATGGAGGCCCAGAGAAGGGTGGTGGCTGCATGGCAAGTCAGTGTAGAGCCAGGGGTGGGTCTCCTCCAGGGCCTATTCTCTGGGGTGGGGATTCAAGGCTGGAGCAGAACTGCAGGAGAGACAGAGAAAGGAGATTGGGCAAAAGGGACCGCCTGGCCACCGTGCCTCTCCTCTAGTGGTTAGATGAGCTCAGCAGGAGAGACTCAAGGATGGGGAGAGGCTTCTACTGACCGAGTCCCCATCCTCACTGGGCCCCTTGCTGGTTCTGTCACATCAGGGTTACAGATGCCAGTGCTTTAGCTGACCAAGGCAAAGGGTAGGGTAGGATAGGATTTGCCCACATGCCCCAGAATGTTAGGTCTGACCAGGCCTGCCACCAGGCATGACACCAGAATCCAAGACCCTAGGAGCCCACCCAGCATACCACATTCCCACTCTGGGGTGCAGGGAGGGGAGGTGAGCACCTGGACACTGGAAGGCGCCCAGCTCCCTCCCTAGCTGTCCCAACATCATTTCCATCTCTGGACAAGACTTTTCTCTACCAGTGGGAGCTACACATTCAGTGGAACGAGCTCCTCGGCTGGGTGTCAGGGACACTTGGTCCTTGCCCTCGCAGCTTACAGGCCTGGAGATGGGGGACAGGGACCCTTTAGGGGAAAGAAGATGAGGCTAAATCATCACGGTGGTGGATGCAAACGGATGGGAGGGTGCCAGAGAGGGGGAATTGACAAGAGGACCTGTAGTGTCAGGATCCTGGGTGCCCAGAGGTGATGGTGGCCAGACCTGAGCTAGGATGCCAAGTATGTGACTCAGACCCACAGGGCCCTGCAGAGGAATGAGTCCTGATCAGAAAGCTGGCCCTGCCAGGGAAAGGGCCGGGAGAGCCTTCCCTGGTCCCTCTCCATATTTCAGTGAACCATTGTCTCAGGGCTGAAGTCACTGCTTCGGATGAAAGGCTGTTTTATGTGGATGGGCTCAACGTGATGGTCACATTAAGTGGTGCCATGAGGGAGATTTTCCTAGGTTATTCGTTTCCTAGATGTAATTTCATAGGAGCAATATGGCCAAAATGGACCCTCATCAATCTTGCAGCTGAAGCAGCCTGTTTAAGACACCCAATCGCATGTTACCCGCATAGCATGTCTGTCAGCGACACCGCAGTCCCCATGTTCATCCCACAGATCATCACAGAACACTGGAGGCCAGGCTCAGGCTCTGGGAAGCCACAGTTCCCCGCCTGCATCTCCTTTTATTTTTATAGTTTCATTCTTGCATTCATTCTTTAATGCACCTAGGGTTTATTTTGGAATATGATAAAAGGTAAAGCTTTAAAATTATTTTCCTCAGGGTGCCTGGGTGGCTCAGTCGGTTAAGCATCTGCCTTTGGCTCAGGTCATGGTCTCAGGGTCCTGGAATCGAGCCCTGCATCGGGCTTCCTGCTCAGAGGGAAGCCTGCTTCTCCCTCTCCCTCTCCCTCTGCCTGCCTTTCTGCTTACTTGTGGTCTCTCTCTCTCTCTCTCTCTGTGTCAAATAAATAAATGTAATCTTTAAAAATAAAATAAAATAATTTTCTTCCAATTGGACTGAGTACCTGTGAATTGCGATCTATGTCAGAATTTTCCAGAGTGGTTCAATAGTGTACCGGCCCCACAAGATCCTCGGGAATCAAAAGGTCTGTCGTGAGAAAGTCTAGGAACTGCTGCATCCTCAATGACCTTCTCAGAGATTCCCAGTGGATACGAACCTAGTAAAGGCTCTGAGGAGTCCTGCACCTAAGGAAAGCTTTAGGTCTTCTTCCATAATTTTCTTTGACTGCAGAAGCCATTTTTAAGTTACAGTTACAAACACAATGCAGAGCATCATCCACTTTGGAATAAAGATGATAATAGAGCAGAACGAAGACCGAGGCCTCCTCTTTCTGCCTTGGATGCAGCTTATACTCGCTTATGGATCCGGGGTCATGGCCAGAAGACACGCACACAACCAGCTCTGCTCCAGGCCCTCAGCACTAAGGGCTCTGCCAGGAGCCACACACCATGGGTGCCCCACAGAGGGTGAAGTGGCCTGTCTAGCACTGGGCCAAGACTTCACTGAGGAGCATATGCTCTGAGCCTTGCAGGATGAGCAGGAGCGTGATGGAAACAGATGTGATGAGGGCAGGACCTCCTGGGTCTGGCAGAGACCCAGACCCTGTCTCCAGAGCCATGGGATGGAAAGAGCTGTATAAACAGAGATGCTCATAGGGAGCCAGGTGAGAACGCCAAAGCCTATGACATGGGGCACAGTGGGTGTGGACATGAAGCCAGAACAGGGGCTGCGAAGGGGCCTGAGCATTCACCTTCTAAGTTCAGGGTCTGCTTTGATGAGGCAGGGTCTCCTGGGGCCTCATTACAATAGTTGGCACAGGCCACACATGTGATCCCCTCCCAGGCCTCTGTTTCCTCGGGGAGTCTACAAAGTTCCTTTCCTGTCTGGAACAGGTAACTAGGGAGTTGGAGTGGAGCGAGAGGAGAATGTGGGGAACTGAATTCCTAGGGATTAATTAGGGCCCTTCAATGAGAACGGTTTCCCCGCTGGAGGCCAATTAGGGCTACTGGAAGCTTGGAAGAAGAAAGGGAGGTATGTGTGTATGAGCTGGAGGCAGGCCCATCTGTCCTGTGCTGGGCCGCGTCCCTCTTGGGGAGAGCAGGTCTCAGAGGCAACCTGTCCACTTACAGGGAAAATACAAGTGCACATAACCACAGAAGAGTTTTCATCCTCTAGTTCCGTGTGAGGTCTTTATCGTCATCACAAGAATCCCCCTCCCCTGGGTAGCACTGTCCTACACTGAGTCCTCACTAGGGGCCATACCCTAGGCCAGGCCTTTGCATTCAGCAGCTACCAGCAATGCCAGAGCATTCCCATTTTCCATGTCCCCACCAATGCTTGCTATTTTCCGCACGTGTGTGTTTCTTAACAACGCCCATCCTAATTTGTGCGAAGTGGTTTCTCATTTTCGTTCTGATTTGCATTCTCCTGATAACTAATGTGTTGAGTGTCTTTCCATGTGCTTATTTGCTATTTGTAAATCTTCTTGGAGAAATGTCTATTTAATTCCTTTACCCACCTTTGAATTGTGTTAATTTTTCTGTTGCGAAGTTGTAGGAGTTCTTTATACATTCTGGCTATTAATCCCTTGAAAGGTGTATGCTTTGCAAATATTTTCTCCCATTCTGGGGATCGGTTTTTCCCTTTCTTGATAGTGTCCTGTGATGCATAAAGGTTGAAACTATTGTTCTAACTGGGAGATACGCATTGGCTGTGCCTCATGGTGGGTGAGGCTGCAGGCGGGAAACGTCATTACCGTGTTATCATTGTTGCTGCTATTATTTCAGGTCTGCTCCTGAAAAATGTCTAGGAGAGGGACCCAGTGAGTGGGGTGGAACCAGCCTGGGATTCCGTAGCACCGTAATCCACTGTGATTCAGCCAATGTTCCTTCTAGAAGGGGAACTGAAGACGAAAAGATGTCATGAGGCTCTGCCAGGCATGCCGGAAACCACAGCCCTGAACTGAATCTGAAACTGGTACCAGAAAAGAAGTTGCACAAGACAGAACTTCAGTAGTAATGTGGTGATGCTCGTGGAGTTGGTTATTGGGTGGTAGTGGAGTAAAGAGAAAAAAAAATCCCTTCCACATCCCCAGGTTAGATTCTAAGAGCTTATGGAGCTCAGAGGCAAGGCAACTTACTAAGTTGTCTTTTTTAGACCTTGAGGACTGTGGTCCCATAGAGGTCTAGAGACCAATTTCAAGGACTAAGGCAAGTGCTGCAGAGTGCATGTGATTTAGATAGAAGAGCATGAGTCCGGATCCCAGTTGCTCAGGGGCAGTCAACAAGGACACCGAGACCCTTGCTGTCATTCTGCTTTCCGACCACAACAGGATTGGTGAGACCGTGGAACACAGAGTCTGGGAACAAATCCTCCCCTTGGCTGAGCTGCATCCCTGGTTGAATTCCCAGCTACCTTGGGTTTTATGCAACAGGAAAACGGTTAAAGTTAGTGCCATGAGTGGCAGAACGTTGAACCCTGGAAATTGGAATGAGAGTATCTGTGATGAGCCAGAAATGAGGTTATCTGTCACCTGGGTCCCCTAGATACTTTCACTGTATGGTCTGTCTGTCCCTGTCTGGACAAGCTGGACAGGTCTTCAAGAGACAATCTGGCATGGGTGGGGAAGGAATAAGGAGCCTGGCTGGGATGCTAGGGCCAGAAAGAGGGAAAGGGGAAGGAGTAGAGGTTGTAGACACAGCATAGGAACCGTAAAGGGAGACTTCTCTTCTTAGCTCCCCATTGTTGTGGAACGGCTGGGAAATAAAAGAACTGTAAGGCTTCGATGCCCACACAGGTTTGGGAAGGAACGTCCCTTACCTAAGCAGAAGCTAGAGGAAGGGTCTGCTTTGCTTTCATGGTATATGTTATGTTATGGTCATAATATTGTTGTGGCAGTGAGTTTTTAAGCAACAAGTACCGAGAGGGCGGCAGTGTCAGACTTTTTCCTCGAAGGGGATTTCTGACTTGCTACCATAGCAGAAAAGGGCAAGGCTGATTCACACTATCTGTTGGCAGTCCTGGGGACATCTAGAAATACAGGAAGAAGAGACACAAGGGGAAAGACAGAATTTATTGCTAGTAAAAGGCTTGAAGTCTCTCAGATTCAAAGTTCTTTGAACTAATGGAATTGTGATCACAATTATCTTCATTGTCTTGTGAGATTTGGGATTCATAACTTTAAAGTTGAATAGAAAAATCCTTTATGTGTTATCTGTGAATTAAGGAAAGGTGGGTGCCTAGGTGGCTCAGTGGTTAAGCATCTGCCTTTGGCTCAGGTCACGATCCCAGTGTCCTGGGATCCAGCCTCACGTCAGACTCCTTGCTCAGCGGGAAGCCTGCTTCTCCCACTCCCTCTGCTTGTGTTCCCTCTCACTGTGTCTCTCTCTGTGTCAAATGAATAAATAAAATCTTAAAAAAAAAAGAAGGAAAGAAAATCATTATTTTATTATAATGGAGGAGAAACACCTAGGGCTGTGTTTTGAGATTTTTGTTCTACCTGGCTATCTGAATTTTCTACTTTTCCTTCTATTGTTATTGGCATTTGTGAGTAGGTAAAGTTACACCTGTGAATCAGGGTTCCTCACATTCTTTGGGTCCTGGAGACTTGTCGTTTTGGTGATGGCTGCTTTGACATCCTTGTTCCTTAGGGCATAGATGAGAGGGTTGAGGATGGGGTGAGAAGAGCATACACCTCATTGCCCATGATGTGGGAGTCGAGGGGCAGGCCGGCTCTGTAGGTCTCAGAGGCTACGGCAATGCATAGGTAGTAGGCACCAACCACCAAGAGGTGGGAGCAGCAGGTGGAAAAGGCTTTTGAGCGTCCTTCTTGGGAGATGATACAAAGCACCAAAGCCAGGATATGGGCACAGGAGAGAAACACCAGGAGAAGGGGCAGGAAGGACACCTCCATGGCGATGCAGAAGCCCATGAGGGTCTGGGACGTGGTGTCAGAGCAGGAGGCCTGGACCACAGCCAGGTGGCCACAGAAGCAGCGAGAGATGTGATCTGTGTTGTCAAAGGCCAAGCGGGAAGTGCGGGATGGGGATGTGCGGGAGGAGGGCAGTGAGCCAGGCTCAGGCTGCCAGGGTGGCATCGGTGTGGGGGTCACGAGGACAAGGTATAGCCCAGGGGGCGGCAGATAGCCACATAGTGGTCATAGCCACGGCCACCAGGATGAAGGCTTCTGAGCAGGAGAAGCTGTGGAAGAGGTGAATCTGCAGGAAGCAGGTGGGGAAACTGAGGAAGCGGTCCTCAAGCAAGAGAAGGGACGGCATCTTAGGGACAGTGGTCATGGTACAGAGGATGTCCAGGACTGAGAGACTGATCAGAAAGAAGTCCATGGGCTTGTGGAGGCTGGGCTCTGCCACCACAGCCACTAGGATGAGCAGGTAGAGCAGGAGAAAGACAAAGAAGATAGGAAGAAAGAGGGATGTGGGCAGAGAGGAAACGCCCACCAGGTAGAAGATGGCTGAGGACTCCTCCGATCTCTTATAGGCTATGGTCTCTGTGGTGGGTTACTATGGATGCCCAGGAAGTAGGGAGTGGAAATGTCTGGGGACAAATCACATCTGGAAATAAGAACAATCAATGCTTCTGGAATGATAATTTTGTGATTATCACTGCATAATTAAGGTTATCCTCTTCTTTTATAATCAAGTATGGGGAAAGTGTCTACAATATGCAACCATGTGTCACATGCTGGGTATAGAGTAAATACTTGAGCAAGACAGAGACGGTCTCTAACTTCATGGAGATGTTTCTAGTGGAAAAAAAGAGACATTAAACAACGAATCACGTAATTATTTAATTATAGTTGTGTTACATGTTATGGAAGGATTCTGTTGTCTCTGGGTGTGGGGCTCTTTGTCAAGTTACAGTGAAGGGAGTGACATTGGAAATGCTCTTGATGGGAAGAATCATTCCTGATTGGAGTCAGAACTGATGGTGGCTTCTCCCACAAGTGGCAGCAACAAAGAATCCAAGACAGCATCTGTGCGACTCCATAGGACATAGGTAGCTTCTGTTGCTTCCAGCTGGCTGCCACGGCTCAGCGGGGGGCTTCTGTTTAACCATTGCATGCCTGCTACCCAGCAGGTCCCTGGTGCCTGGGCAGAAGTTGTCATGTGACCTGGGGGGCATTGATCATAGAGAGAAACTGGCTTGCAGTAGCTGCTCAAAGGTGAAAGAACCCCTCCCAGAGGAACCAGAAGGGATTCTGGGTTTTCAACCTACAGATCTGGGGGTTTGAGCTAAGGGAAATACTGATTTGCCCTCCCTGTTGGATTTGTCCCTTGGACAAAGGGCCCTGAGAAATCTGTATCGATATCAGTATTCCTGTCTCACTAATCCCGGTGACTCCATGAGCAGTGTCCCCATGATTTTCCTGGAGTCACCTCCAATTTCTCTCTCTTCTCCCATCACCTCTGTGTGGAAGACCAGCAATGTAAAAACTGGAAAAAACATTTTTATTTTCAAATGCAACAATTTTCTCCCCAAAGACCAGAGAGTGAGCATAGAAAGGGCAGAGGGTTGGGGCACCTGGGAGACTCAGTCAGTTAAGCATCTGACACTTGGTGGTGATCTCAGGGTTGTGGGATTGAGCCCCATGTCGAGCTCCACGCTCAGGGAGGAGTCGGCTTGAAGATTCTCTCCCTCTTCCCCTCCCCCCAGTCTCTCTGTCTCTCTCAAATACATAAACAAATATTTTTTAAAAAGAAAGAAAGAAAGGGACTTTCCCAGCTGCCACAGGTAAACTGCAGGGCCCCCCACCAGAGCTCAGGCCTTTGTTTCCCAAAACAGGCTCGTTCTTCTATGTCATGTTTCCTGGAGGATCCAGAAGTTCAAGTTTCCAGGGAAGAAACTTGAGGAGAAAATACTAGGACCAAGATTTTCTGTTTCCCTTTCCGTTGTTTTTTTTTTTTTCCATTGATAACATCAGACAAATCTATATTTCATATTTCTTTCTGAGTCTCCCTTTGGCGAGTGCTGAAACAAGACATGGTATCTGCCAATTCAAAAGTTCCTTTGAAATCTTCCGGAAGTCAGACCCAAGGACCTTGCCCAAGAGTGAAAGTCCTCTGTCCCAAATTGAGAGGCTTATCCCTTACTCTCCGAACCCCACCCTGAGACGTTGGGCCTCTGGGATTTTCTCACACCTGAAGGAATGCAACTGAATGGCATGGGCATTTCTGCGTTCAGAGAGGGAGTTGTGGCCAGCAGTCCCGGGTGAGGCAGAGTAGGACATCTGGGAGGCAGAAAAGCCGAGGGTCAAGGCCAGAGGGGTCCTCAGGGGTCACTGAGTCCAGCACTTTTCTCTTCCCTCCTCTGCTTGGCTGCTTTGCAATCCCACCCAGAGGTGCACCTTGTCCAGATCTGCCAGGATAGGTGTTCTGAGGTCCCACAGCCCTTGTATCCACAGCCAGCCTGGATCCTGGTTGCCTCCATCTTGTGCACCCAATCTCTCCTCCTCATCCCTGGTCCTGGTTTATAGGTCCTGGCCTCTCTGCCTTGTTTTCCCGCCCCAGCATTCTCTGCCTGTCGTGGGGCACTTTATCCCTAGTCCTACTTACCGGCTAACCCTGGTCCACACGGGTATCTGCTGTGGTGTCTCCATGCAAGGCCTTTTTGCTGTGGAGCCATGACCCATTAGACCCTAAGCTCTCTCCTTTTAGGCAGGTCTCTTGGGTACTTTCTTTCAAGATGGTCCTCCTATGGGAACTGTACCCTCCATCCCTCAGAGATCAACTCCCTGGCATCTCTTAGGACATAGATGGGGGACGGTAGCATTTGTCCCTAGACTTTGCTGATAACGAGATGAGTATCATTAACAGCCCTCAAGGGCTCAGCCCTTTATGCCAGTGGTGTAGACTTTTTATTTTAATGGGAAATCCGACCAAAATGCATGGATGTGTCATCTTGTCTACCTGACTTGGCCTGTTAGAACCGTCTGCTCAGTTGAATTCTCTTTATCATTCTATATTCATTAGTTTATTTACTCAACAATATTTATTGAGCTCCTAATCTGTCTCAGGATTTGGTGTCCTGAGTGCAGAATTAGCTGTGTCTAAAGCGCGAGGGTTCTTATCCAAGACTGGGTCTTGAGATACGTGATTTTGGTGATGGCTGCCTTGACATCCTTGTTTCTCAGCGTATAAATGAGAGGGTTGAGGATTGGTGTGAGGATGGCATATGCCACATTGCCCATGATGTGGAAGTCGAGGGGCAGGTCGGCCCTGTAGGCCACATAGGCTATGGCAATGGATGAGTAGTAGGCACCAACCACCAGGAGGTGAGAGCTGCAGGTGGAGAAGGCTTTCGAACGTCCTTCTCGGGAGCTGATGCGAAGTACCGAAGCCAGGATGTGGGCATAGGAGAGAAGCACCAGGAGAAGGGGCAGAAAGGATACCACCATGGCGATGCAGAAGCCCATGAGGGTCTGGGGCATGGTGTCAGAGCAGGAGGCCTGGACCAGAGCCAAGTGATCACAGAAACAATGGTAGATGTGAGCGATATTGTTATACGCCATCTGGGAGGTCTTGACTGCTGCTGGGATGGGCAGAAGGAGAGCGATAAACCAGGCACAGGCTGCCAGTGCAGCATTGGTCCGTGGGGTCATGTGGACAGGGTAGTGCAGGGGTCGGCAGATAGCCACATAGCGGTCATAGGCCATGACCACCAGGATGAAGGCTTCTGAACACGTGAAGCTTTGGAAGAGGTACATTTGCAATAAGCAGGCAGGGAAGCTGAGGAAGTGGTCTCCAAGCAGGAACAGGGACAGCATCTTGGGGACAGTGGTTGTGGTGAAGAGAATGTCCAGGGTTGAGAGGTTGATCAGGAAGAAGTACATGGGCTTGTGGAGGCTGGGCTCTGCCACCACAGCCACCAGGATCAGGGCATTTCCCATAAGGATGAGAAGATAGAAGAGGAGGAAAATAAAGAACACAGGGAGGAAGAAGCACTCTGGCAGAGAGGGGATTCCCACAAGGTAGAAAACTGGTGATCCATCCGCTGATCCATTGCAGGTAGTGGCCTCCATAGTGAAGCAGAGCTGGATTCCTGGGAGATTGGCAGCTGGAACATCTGGATCCTGGAGATATCTGAAAACCATAGAAACAAAGGACTCTGGAATGACATTTTTTAATGTTTATAGTTAACATAAGCACAATCACTTACAGCCAATTCTAGAAGACTGATAGTAAGTTGTGGTATTTATTGATATCTATCGTGGGAACCCCAAATTCCTCCCTTTCTTCTTTGGTCAAATATTAATTACTAGTTCATAATAACCTACCAGACGGAAGTCATTATGTTGTGCTCACGTGATACAGTGACGAAAGTGAAGAAAGCAGACAAAATTCCTATCTGAGAGCTCACGTCTTACTGGGAAAATCAGATCTTAACAATTGATTATGGAATTATAATTGTGAAAAATGCTTGGAAAGAGTTCTTCTGGTCTTCATCTTGAATCCCATGTCCCAATTTGTCTGGCTTGGGATGTCTCTTCTCTCAAATCAAGTCCTTATGCTTGTGTTTCCAGTTTTGCACTCACTCAAATTCTACCATCTCGCCACCATCTTGTAAAGGCTGCTGTCTCCAAGGCTCTCCACAACCTGCTTCTGCTCACATACTTATTAAACCTGTTTCTTGCTTGTATGCCTTGAGTAGCGTTTTTTTCCATATACCTCTTAAGCTACGTATCTGGACTTCTACTCCTATGTACGATGTAATAGATCATGGTGGCCCAACTCTTTCCTGGCAACAACTAGGAAAACTTGGAGAAATTACACAGATCACATTTTAAAAATTTTTTTTTAAATTTATTTATTTGTCAGAGAGAGAGGGAGAGAGAGCGAGCGAGCACAGGCAGACAGAGTGGCAGGCAGAGGCAGAGGGAGAAGCAGGCTCCCTGCCGAGCAAGGAGCCCGATGTGGGACTCAATCCCAGGATGCTGGGATCATGACCTGAGCCAAAGGCAGCCGCTTAACCAACTGAGCCACCCAGGTGTCCCCACAGATCACATTTTTTAAAATAAATTGGAGAAACATGTCTGCCATGAGGATGAAATGAATTGGAACTCCAGCGAGGAGGGACTCTCCAAAGTGAACTGCCAATCACCGGTTCTTATCTTTCTTGGGAATATTTGATTTGGGGACCATTGCATGGTTTGGACTTGGCCCAGGCAGAGGGACACAGACAGGGAAGGAAAAAGCAGCAGTGCTTTTTGGCAGTGAAAAGGGGTTTGTAAAACATACTGGAAATTTAAGACAATCTAAATGCATAACAGGTTTTCCCCATGGGACAGCTTCTGAATCTGGGGGCTATGCAAAATAGTTTGGGAAGCAGGGCTTGAGGCTTCTAAAAAAATAAAAAGACTTCTAAAAAGTAGATCCCACGATGCTTAAGAGATTAGAGGGAAAGAGCCTGCCTCCAAAACATAAAGGTCTTATCCTCAAAACATTTTCAAAATTTCTGAAGCTGTAAAAAGAAAAAAAACCTGAAGCTCTCTGTGTGTGTGTGTGTGTGTGTGTGTGTGTTGAGGGAGTAGGTGGCAAGGTTGCTAAAGCTTAGGTTCAAAACCTCCAAAGGGTAGAAGCAAATCTACAATCTTTCAGGGCTGAGGAGACAGAGATCCGCCACGTTAACAATCCACAGCCCAGGAGGCCATACCTTAAGAACAAGAGCAAGTCCAAGTTAGAATGAATCTTATGAAAACTGAAACTGAACCTAACTCAAGCCTTGATTAGCTCAATTTTGTGGGGAGATCTGACAAGGCTGGGCTCAAGGGAGCCTTCTGGGTTGCTGGAAATGTGCTATATCTTTAGCTGATCTATTTACATTTATACATCTATATTTGTCTTTTTAAAAAAAGATTTTATTTATTTATTTGAGAGAGGGAGAGAGAGAGAATATGAGCAGGGCTGGGGGGCAGAGGGAGAAGCAGGCCCCCCCACTGAGCAGGGAGCCCAATGCGGAGCTTGATGCCAGGACCCTGGGATCATGACCTGAGTTGAAGGCAGCTGCTTAACTGAGCCACCCAGGCGCCCCTATAGATCCATATTTGCATGTATATGAATATTTGTGTCTGTGTCTGTGACTATGATGTCTGAACCTAGAGCTAGAGCTATATTGCAGCTAGATCTGTATCTGTACCTAATATTGTAGGCTTCATTACACCTGAGTTATACCTTATTTAAGCAAGCAAGCAGGCAAATAAAAACAACAGGGTATTTTAAATCTTGCCTCTGTGTGTATGGCTGTTTGTCCTACTACAGTGAGAGGAAGGGCAGAGGCAGCCTTTTGTTGGAGAAGTCGGTTGCTGGTAGGAGTCAGAGTTAAAGGTTTATTCAATCCAGTGGCAGAAAGAAAGATTGGAAGGCTTTCCTGTGTGATATGATTTGCTCCCTCCCTCCTAGTTGCTGCTGCAGGAGAGCGGGATTTCCTGATGAACAGTAGCCTGTAGACTTCCCTAGCCCCAGCTAAGAAGGTACTATAGTAAACTGGAAACTTAGGGGTCTTAGGAGCCACCGTTGCAGAGAAAACACGATATTCTTGTGACGGTGCCTAAGGCACAAGCCCCTATTTCAGGGGCTTCCCTTGACAAGGAAGGAGAGATGTGTGCTTCTGAGCACCCACAGACCTGGAGGCCTTCAACTGACTGGGCATATGGATTCCTTTCATACATAGGAACTAGTCCATGGTCACTTTATATCATGGCCTCGTTAACCTTGATGATTTCTAAAATTACTCCCTCCTTGATTTTTCCAGAACTGTCCTATTTCTCTGACTCATGCTAAAACCTCTCTCATGTCATTGAATCATAAGAATGCCAAACCTGAAAATGGTCAGCCAGACTTTTTCTTTACAGACCGAAAGGTCAAAGCCTTGCCCAAGATCACATGGGGCCAGTCAGCCGCAGAACGAGGACCAGAACTCAGGTCTCAGACTCCCAGACTGGGGATCTCTCTCTAGATCATGTTCCCTGGACAATCTGGAAGTTTTCGCAAAGTTTTTTCTCTTTTCTTCTCCATTTCTAAGCTGATATTGGCAGCCACAATCAGAAATTTCAATTTGGGGAAAAAAAGTAATTTCAATTTGTTCTTTAATCTCTTTAGTGTGTGTGGTGGGCGGCCTGGAAGTGAAGGCTGGTAAAATGACTTTCCCAAAAGACACATGGAACAAATCACTTCATTGTGAATGCTTCCTTGAAAGGAAAAAAAAAAAAAATTATGTTCTGAAGGTCAGGTCTCAGTCCCCAGGCAGGAGAGCAAAGCTGCTGCACCCCAGCTGAAAAGAGTTAATTTTCAGCTAACAAGACCACCAGACCCAACCTGCCTTGGCCAGCTGACCAGGTTTTCTTCATACCCCCAAATGGTGCCAGCTGCATTTGCCTACATGTCATTATAGCTCGGAGGAGATGATTTGGAACTGATGGTCACTGAGTTAAGTCGAGCTGGGGTGTGAGGTGCAAAAATTCAAAGCCAGCAAGTCCATCAGTAGCCCCTATCCTCGCTTCTCTGTCCCACTTCTACTCAACAACCGTGGTAGAGAGGGCAAATGCTGTCTGAAGTCCAGAAACAGAGCGTCTTCTCAAGGTCAGCCAACAAGTTCACAGCCAAGGCAGGTCTTGAGACCAGTTTTCTGGCTCCTATGCGGTGTTCATAAGGATTTTTCATGAGAGAAGATGACCCCCTCGCCTGCCGTCCAAGATCGATCTTCTGGCAGCCTTATTTCTTCTTACTCTAATCACATGGTAACTCCTTACTCTTGCCTTCTTCTTCTGCCTGCCTCAACTCAAATGCTCCCTCTCCCAAGAGGCTTTGCTGGTCTTGGCTGGCTTGGGCCCTCTTTTCTGGCTTTCAGGGTCCCTGTGCTTTCCTTCATCATCACTACGATCATACTGGCGGGGTGTCTCTGTCTCTTTCTGTGTCCGTGAGTCCACCAGGCTCGAGCACCTGCAGGGCCATCATGGAGCCCGATTATTTCTACTGGAAAGTGAGCCACCACCCCTACCAGGAGCTCGGTGGTCCAGAGACGGAAGCCAGAATGCAGCTTTCCCAGCAGGCCTTGCGTGGCTGCTGAATCATGCAGTTGTCGTGAAGGGGTCATTAGCGAGGAGAGAGTTTTAGTTTGACCATTTCTCATACAGCTAGGGCACACAAATGGGGGTGGGGAGGGAGGGCTCAGAAATGGGCTGTGGTTTGCTCAAGGTCACACAGTAAGTCGGTGACAGAACAAGAACTAGACTCTCAGTGGGGCTGGATTTCCCCTGGAGCTGGGGATCCCTCAGGAGGAGCTCTGGCTGCCCTCCCTCCTGGGGCCACGGGACAGACCCACCAGTAAGACTGATTTGCTCCCCCCGAAAAGCACTGAGGCACTTCCCTTCCCTAAACTCCAGTTTTGTCAGAATGCACCTAGGCAACGGATTAAGCACAAGCTTGGGCACCACTAGACAAGAGCACTGAAAAATGTTTTTGCAAGAATTTGGTATGATATTTTTGATATTTTTGAAAAGCCCCAATGTAGCATTGTGCTCATAATCAGAAACTTTCTGGACTTCCTTACATTTAGTTTGTGGTTTAGATGAAGGGAGTTCCTGTTGAATATGTATTACAGGGGTGTTTTCGGTGCTTAAGGGCACCGAAGATGTTGTTCGGGAAATTTCCTTGGTCAGGAATATCTGTGAGCCACATTACAGCACTGGTGGGGGACAGAGGATGGAAAAACCACTCACTAGAAGGTTCAGCCCGATGCTACAATTTACATACATTCTCTCCTCTCAGCATTCAAGCCTGCCAGGGAGTGGTTATGTCTCTTGAACAAAGGAGAAACTGAGGGTCCATCCCAGGGCCCCAAGGTCCATCTCTCTGGGGTGGGAGCAGAGGGTAGTCTGAGGCTAGCCTTCGGCAAAGGCCTGAATCCTGCCTAGCAACCAAAAGCGCTGCTTCCTGGACCAGCTCTGCCTCTTGCCAGCTGTGACTTTGGGTCCCTGAGCCTCAGTTTTCCCACCTGTAAAAGAGGGCTTTGGAAGAGATGGTCTCCTCCGGCTCAGTGAGCGCCTTGGAGCACGTCTCTGTGTCTGGCCTGGTGAGGGGTCAAAATGACCGTCTCATGGCCCCAGCCTCTGAGGAGGGAGAGCGAGGGCCCTGTGGCATGCTTGCCCCTCATGGTCACAGTATCATCACGCTTCACCACAACTCCCAAATCCATGCCATCCTCCCACAGTATTTCCACTCTCCTGTGCCGTTCCCGTAGCCAAAGAGCAGGATATGTGCACGTGAGAGAGTCTGGGCTCAGTAATTGGAGCTATAGCGACCTGGGTCTCCATTCTGGTCTCACCACTTTCCACTTTCCCCCTGAACTGCAGTTCCCTCATCCGTGACTCACAGTGTTACAGATGCCTCACTAAATATTTCCCTTTCTTTCACTGTCATCGGCCTTGCCTCTCTGTGAGAAACTCTCTCACAAAAGCATCAGCCTCTTGCCTGTGACTGCCCGTCCCTGCCTGTCCTGTCGGGGTGTCTGTCCCAGAGCCACCCAGACCAGGGGTGCACCCTGGGACCCTGACTATGGCCGTACACATCCCCGGCCTCTCTGAACCTGTGTGCTTCTGGAAAACTCCAGCCCCGGCTCAGCTCACCTGCAGGCCCGATCCACATTGCTGTCTTCTGCAGAGTCACCACACTTGGCCCTGGGGGAAGAGCCAGGAAGGAGCTGGGCCACGGCCCATTAAACCCTGGAGTCAGGGCCTGCTGGGGCCTCCTCCCTTAAGTTGGTTCCCCTAAAGGACTCCACGCCTGCCAGCTGGGACCACCTCCCTAGGGTGGAGTGGGGGACGTGGCCCTGGGCTTTGCAGGTAATGGAAATAGTGTCATTAACAACCCTCATGGGTCCCTGAACTTTATCACCCATGTAAGAGTTCGATTCTTTTTTCCCATCTGGCCCCGCAACAGCCAGGGAAGACAGGCAGAGCCAGGATTGTCCCCATTCTTTGGGAGCTGAGGAAAAATCCAGTGAAGGGAAATGACTTGCCCAGGGTCACATGAGTGGCTGCTGGCAGAGCTGGGATTTGGGCCCAAGATTCCCATTGCAGTTCAGCTGTTCAGCAGCACATCAGCCAATGGCAGAGACCTCAGTTCTTTCCAGTGATGTCCCTTTGGACAAATCCCTTAACCTCCCTGGGCCTTTATTTTCTTACCTGTGAAAAGGGTATAAGAGCATTGCCTATCCTGCAGGCTTCTGGGAAGGTTTAGGTACTGAGCTCGGGTCTAGCACATGGTAAACATTCAGTAAGTGAGAGCTGTTATTTGGATAAACCAAAATAGGAAAACCCTGTTGTACCACCGGAACACACTACCACAGCTGTTCCAGGAGGGACTTACTAAGGTTCCGTGGGAAGAATGTGAGGCAGGGCGGACTGTGCCCCAGCCTCCGGCAGGGCCCAAGCTGGATCACAGCCTGTTCGTACCTCAGTCTGCCAGATTCCTTCCTGTGGCTCCATAGCTCTCACTTTCTGACTCTGTCATGCTTCCACTAATCTGTATAACATTTAAACAAGTTTTAAAATTTCACTAGTAATAAATAGATCCCATTGTAAAATAGTTTAAGCAATATGAAGATTTATGGGGTAAAAGGTAATTGCTTTCTTCACACCAACCCTTCCTCATATTTCCCCTCCCCCTGCCAAAGGTAACGATTTGGTGTGTTCCTTCCGGACCTTCCCTAAGCATGCGTGTGTGGCGCAGGCTGGAGGGACTGTTTCGTTTTTCCTCTAACATAGAGTCATTTTGTTCTTATGGTGTCACTTATATTCCAACTTACTGAGTCTTGGAACCTTTCTGTCTGACATACTTCATTCTTTTAATCTGTTACTTGGTATTTCATAGTTATGGCTATGACACCAATTATTTCATGTATTTTCAGATTTCAAAATATTTCATCATTTCCATGCCAATGAACATCTAGGGTGTACACAATTATTGCTATTCTGAACATTATTATAATTAATGTCCTTTTAACATGCATTTTGGGGATAGGTACCCAGATATTTCTCTCAGATAGGTCCTTAGAACTCCTGGGCCAAGCAGCAAACACTTTTTACTTTATTTTATTTTGTTTTGTTTTATTTTAAGTCAACTAATTACTATATAGTGCATTATTAGGGTCAGAGATAGAGTTTAGGGATTCATCTGTTGCAGCAAGCACATTTTTTTAAATGATTTTATTTATTTATTTGACAGACAGAGATCACAAGTAGGCAGAGAAGCAGGCAGAGGGAGAGAGGAGGAAGCAGGCTCCCTGCTGAGCAGAGAGCCCGATGTGGGGCTCGATCCCAGGACTCTGGGATCATGACCTGAGCTGAAGGCAGAGGCTTTAACCCACTGAGCCACTCAGGCACCCCAGCAAGCACATTTTAAAGTGGAATAGGTGTGCATGCGCAGGGACGTCCCAGCTTCAAACCCAGAAACTCTGAGAACATGAACTCCAGCAATGACTGAGATGACCTCGCTGCACCCGGGGGAAAAGCATTTCAGCCCACAGTGGAGACTTCCAGAAGTGATATCTGCCAACTGTAGATTTACAACTGCGGGATGCAAGATTACTAAGCCATTGGCAGCTTCTTGGAACCCCAAAGAAGGGGACTGAAGACGGTTTGGGAAATTTTGTTGAAGAACAAACCAGAACTTTCTTTGGTCTCTCCTCCTCTCCAGATCTACTTCTTCCAACTGAAGAGAGGAATTTTGGTTTGGGATAAATTTGTATATGTGGATCTTTGCTTCATGGCCACAAAGGTAAAAGCTGAGGGTTTTTCTAGGAGAGGAGGTCTAACCACTCTCAAGTTAAAGGCAAAGAAATCCCGCAGAATCACTGGACTGTTAGGTGGATTTTTGTTCTGTTTTCTGTTCCTCAGACATGACCGAGCTCCTTGTGTGTGTGTGTGTGTGTGTGTGTGTGTGTATAAAACGATAGAAGTTTATTAAGTGAAGATACAGAAAAAGCTCTCAAGAGTGAGAGGGGACCCTGACAGGGTTGCCCACGACAGAGCTCCTTAATAAACACTTATTGCCATGATGGTGTTGTATGGCAACAGATGGTAGCTGCACAGCATAACGTCTAAACTTTGCCAATCACTATGTTGTAACGTTGTGCATCAACTATACTTCATTAAAAAAACAAAAAAAAAACAGGTTTGCACATAAACAAAAACAAAAACAGGTGCGTCTGGGTGGCTCAATCAGTTAAGTGTCAGACTCTTGCTTCTTGGTGGGGTTGTGATCTCAAGCTTGTGAGGTCGAGCCCCACGTTGGGCTCTGTGCACAGCAGGGAGTCCGCTTCGAATTCTGTCTCTCCCTCTGCCTCTGCCCTCCTCCCCCTGCTCTCTCTCTCTCTCTCTCAAAATAAATAAATAACATCTTTAGGAAAACAAAGAACCGCCCCCCCAAACCTCCAAAACCAGCTTTTGGCAGCATGAAAAGGACTAAAGTCTTTTTGGGGTGTGTTGAATGAAACTAACGACAAGACTTGGTTATTGGCAGGACGGGCTCACAGAGAAAACAACCATAATTTGAACTACGGTAGGTTAGAGAAAGCAAACCGAAACCAAGATTTAGATCCCTTTCAGGCTTCTAATTTAATTTCGTTTTACCTACAAAAATGAGCCAAAATAGAATTAATCTGGTGGCTGAGATTTCTTTGCAAAAAGCCAACACTTTAAGACTTCTGAGTATAACATTAGGGGATAAAATATGATTTACTTTATTACCTCTGAGAATGAAAAATGTCCTCAGGCTTCTAGGAAATGATAGGCTGTTCGATAGCCATGGTAACAAATCGTCCTCAGGACTTGTTTTAAACCTGTTTAATTGCTCAATGACAGCTTTGCACTAATATTCACGTTCCTGAAAGCCAGCCAGTCTAAAAGTCAGCCCCCCAGCAACACCCTCCCCCCAGTAACCACACTTCCACCACCGAAGGCAAACTGTTCCCTCAATACCAGCACCCCTGAAGGTCCACCAGCCCCTCCCCTCCACATTGTCCCCAGCCCTGTGTGAGATCAGCTCCCCGTGTTCCTCAGAACCACATGCTGGAACATTCCCAATGCTTAAGCTGGTGGTAAGTTCAGCCTTCTGTTTTCAGGTGTGGCATGCTGGTCTCTGCCTTTGACATTTTGTATTTATGTCTCTGAGGTGCAGTCGTAATGTTCCCTCCTTCACTTTTGATTTCAGTAATTGGGTGTCTTTTCTCTTTTTTTTCTTAGTCAATCTACCTAAATGTTCGTCAATCTTATTGATGTATTCAAAGACCCAGTTTTGATTTTGTCAATTTTTCCCATCCTTTTTTTATTTGTTTCCATTCTAATCTTTATTGTTATTTCATGCCTACTGCTTGCTTTGAGTTGAGTTTTTTTTATTTTTTAAAAGATTTTGTTTATTTATTTGACAGACAGAGATCACAAGTAGGCAGAGAGGCAGGCAGAGAGGCAGGCAGAGAGAGAGGGGGAAGCAGGCTCCCTGGTGAGCAGAGAGCCTAATGTGAGGCTCAATCCCAGGACCCTGGGATCATGACCTGAGCTGAAGGCAGAGGCTTAACCCACCGAGCCACCCAGGCGCCCTGAGTTGAGTTTGTTTTTAAAGGAAAATGATAAAAGAATAATTTCTTAAAGTAAAAATTAGATTATTAATAAATAATTTAATAATCTAATAACAATAGATGATTAACTTGAGATTTTCTTCTTTTTTTCATATGAGCATTTATGGGTCTACATTTCTCTTGAAGCACTTGTTTTAGCTGTATCCCCTGATTTTGGCTATGTTGTGTTTTCATTTTCTACAAGATATTTTCCGATTTTCCTTGTGATTTCTTTTTTGACCCATTGGTTTTTTAAGGGTGTGCTGTTTAATGTCCACATATTTGTGGAAGCAGCATTCAGTGATAGAGTTTTTATTATTTTAAAGATGTATAGAATAGAATAATGGGCAGGTTATTTAAAATATATATGGCTTGGGACCAAAATATCTAGTTTAGTAATAATGATGGCTTCAGAGATGGAACTAGACCAGGTACTGTGGACAATTCTAGGAATATATTTGAAGAACACGTAAGAGGAGGATAAAAGAAATTAAAGTGAACCATGCTGTTTGAAACATAAGCAGAAAGCACAAAATAAGAATTTAGCATACTATAAGCATTTTACTTAGCATCAAGAATACAAGAAATTAATGCAGAGGAAATGGTATTACCATAAATATCATTCTTGTAATGGAATCATAATCTCATGACTACATAAGTATTTTCACTACTTGTAAGTGGTAAGTGGAACCATCTTTAGAACTCAACGTTGTAACCAAGTTTAGAAGCGTTTTAAACTAGCATTTGACATTTCAGAATTCATTTTTTAGTGTTTTTTTCTTCCTTCCTCTCCCAATAACATTGAGATATAAAATATACCATATAGTAAGTAGGCTCATGATATATGTACTTGATATATGTCACTTAGCGGACAGATTTTATTTTCTTGACAAGAAGCATAGGTAGCCACTTGTGAGTACAGATAAATGATCAGATTAAAAAAAAATCAGATCATTGCTGCCTGAAAACCAGTTGGCTTATGGAATTATCCTAATGCCTGTATATAAAAAAGAAACCTCCACTAGGAAGAATCAGTAACACTGGGATATCAGTCCCACATGCCTTGACTCAGGATGAGCCCTGCACCCTTAGGGAGAAGTGAGATGGATTTTTAAGAAAGCATTTTCCTGATGTACATGTATCTTATCTGAGCTTAACGTAAGAGCTCTTCACAGACCTTAATTCTGGCAGGCAGTCATCTGATATGTCCCTGGCTTGTTCCCTCATTTCCTCTTCCTGACGACTTTTTCTCTTTTCAATTCACCAATAGCTCTTCCTGTTATTCCAGCCAATCAGGAGAGGAGTGCATGGAGTCCCATCCCACACTTACCCGCCTGCCAGCATCTGTGCCTGCATTCCTTCTGTCTTCCAGCCTATTCCCCTGGACTAACTCTTCATGCTCCTACCTAAGGCCAGTCTCTCCAGCGATGACCCCGTCCTTCTCCCACCACCAGTTGTTTTTTTTGCTCGAACAAAAACTTGATCTCTACCAACTGTTGATTAACTTTTCAAAATCAAGGTGCAGACCAGTCTTCTAATATGTTACTATTTCTCCAAGAAAGAGATAATATAGCTGTATTTATATGTTGTATATGTGTGTATAAGCATATTGATTTGCTTATATTAAAAATGGAAAGAAAAAAAATGAATAAAAATAATTTTTGTAAAGGGAATGCAACAGGTGGAAGGAGCAGAAATGGAGACAAGAATTCACTAAAAATACCTTGATTCACAATTTTGACTTAAAATTGCTACCATCGTGGCTTTAAAAGACCCCATTGCTATTTGCTGAAGTTCTCACTCTCCGCTAATGCCCTTGCTTCAAGTCCCATCACATGCTGCAACTTTATCACAATTTGCTAAGAAAGATTTTCTTTCCTTTAACATATGCCACAGAATGTCACCGCCTGTGCCCTTCACTTTTCTGAGAGTGGTTTTCCTTTCTGTCTTTTTCAGGGGCACTGTAGTTCTGTCCACCCTTTTTTGACCTGTGGGATTTCTGAGGAAGGCTGAGTGGCAAAGTCTTCTGTGTTTGCTTGAGTGAGAACTCCATTTCTTGACTGAGGCGGGGTCTAAGCTAAAAAAATCAGCACCCCATGACAAGGAGGCCATCCCACATTCTGGTCAGCTCCAGAACGAAACCTCTCCTTCTCAATGGGAGCAGCTCAGGGCGTCTGTTCAGTCAGTCCATATCCGCCATGTTGTTAACTCCATGAAGACTCCTAAACAAACAGTAGCAGGTGCCATAGGTTAAAAATATTTACGGGAGACGTTTTTGTCTTGGATTAAACACCATCCTCAATGCTCCCACCATCCCTTGTGCTTCCCTTTGATACGGCACCTACCACACTGTGCTATTCCTCCTTGAGTCCATCTCCCTCGCTAGACTGTAACCAAATTGAGGGCAGTGACTGTCCCTATCTCTCTCTGTGGGTCTCTAGCTTCTACCACATGGTCTAGCACCTCCCAAAGGCTAATCAAAGTCTTCTTAAATGGATAGACAAACGGGGAAAATTATATTGGGCAGCTTGATGCTTACTCTGAATGCAAAAACTACCACAAACCATTCTACCCAGGGAAAGACTTGGACTGAACATTGAGAACCACCATTGCAGCTTCTGCCTGATGGCATGATGTCTTGTAAGAGTTTATCATGAAATACAGTATTCATATGGAGCCACAATGTATAAGTCTATATAGAGAGTTTGATTGTAAAGTAAACACTGTGTCACCGCCATTCAGGGGAGAATGAAACTGACAATTCCTCAGAAGGCCTTTGGTGCCCCTCTCTGATTCACATCCCTCTCCCTCTCTTACAGCAATAACCCTGATTTTTGTTTCTTTTTTAAGATTTTATTTATTTATTTGACAGAGTGAGATCACAAGTAGGCAGAGAGGCAGGCAGAGTGAGAGGGAGGAAGCAGGCTCTCCGCTTGAGCAGAGAGCCTGATGCGGGACTTGATCCCAGGACCCCGAGATCATGACCTGAGCTGAAGGCAGAGGCTTTAACCCACTGAGCCACCCAGGCGCCCCTGATTTTCGTTTTTTTAATAAATATGCCTTCACTTTTCTACAGAGTGTATGACATCTGTATGCATTGATAAAAAATGTAGTTTAGGTTTGCCTGTCTTTGAACTTCATATAACTGGAATCATACTGTATATATATATATATATCCTTTTGAGTCATGGTTCTTTCGCTCAACACTAGGTTCTTTCATCTCTTCCCGGGAGATACTCATGTTGTGTGTATATGTAATTCCTTCATATTTTATTGGAGTATAGCATTACGTCTTGTGAACATTTTACAAGTTAGAGAAGAAATTAGCTGTGCCAAATAATAGAATATGTGTATCTTCAACATTGTAAGATAGTGATAAAGTGTTTTCCAAAGTGGTTGTGCCAACCAACACGTCCACTGTCAGAGTATGAATGCTCCGTCAACCCACATGTTCGCCTCCTTGGGCATTGGCTGACTTTGATATTTTAGCCAGTCTGATGGCTTTCCAGTGGTATTTGTTGTGGTAACTTGCCCCTCTCCTGTTACTACTAGGTTGAGCCTGTTTTCTTAGATTTATTGAACATTTGCTTGTGAAGTATTTTGCTAATTTACCTAATGACTTGATTATTTTAAAAAATTGACCTGAAGAAATTCTCTATATATTCTGGATGGATCCTGAGTCCTTTAGTTGGTCATATGCATTGCAAATAACTTTCTGTTCTGTAGTTTGGCATTCTACCCTCTTCCTGGTGTCTTTTGATGAACAGAGATTCTACATTTTAAAGCAGTCAAATGTATCCTTTGTGTTTTTTTTCTTGCTTCAGAGCTTTAAAAAAATCTTGCTTAAGAAATATCTCCCCATCCCAAGATAAGGACTGTAGTCTCCTATATAGTTTTGCCTTCCATATTCAGGTATTGAATGAGATTGCTTTTTGTGTTTGCTTGAGCTGAGAGGCAAATTTCATTTTTTGACATATGAATACCTGATCATACTGATACCATTTATTATATGCCCATCTTTATAATGATCTGCAATGTCATTCCCTTCATATATCGATTGTTCATATATTTAAGGGTCTGATTCTGGGCTTTCTCTTCTGTTCCATTGACCCATATGTCTATTCATGTCTTCTCTTTTTAATTTAAAGATCTTTTATTTATTTATTTGATAAACAGAGATCACAAGTAGGCAGAGAGGCAGGTGGGGGTGGGGTGGGGAGCAGGCTCCCCACTGAGCAGAGAGCCCAATAGAGCCCGATGCAGGGCTTGATCCCAGGACCCAGGGAACATAACCCAAGCTGAAGGCAGAGGACTTAACCCACTGAGCCACCCAGGCGCCCCTCTATTCATGTCTTAATAACTAACCTTTCCGTGTTCTCATCTTTATTATTTTAGCCTTATATTAAAAAATCTGTTTGATACTTTTATGAGACTGACACACTGCCCACAGAACTAAGAAAATGATAATTTTGACACTTCAAAGAAGATAATTTTTCTATTTTATCTGACACTTTTCTTTCCACAGAAGTGTTGATTTTATAACCTAGTCTATCATTAATGGAAATGAAAGTCTCAATGGTATATTTTGGGCTCTACTCTAAGTCATTCTTCCCGTCAAGAAACTTTTTTGATGGCATTCTTTCTTGGTAGCACACCGGTATCTTGGAAGCAGAATTAGCTACATCTAAAGATAAAGGGTCTCCAGAATGCCCTGGGTCCCAGGGACCCTACTGGTGATGGCTGCTTTGACATCCTTGTTCCCCAGGGTGTAGATGAGAGGGTTGAGGATGGGGTGAGAAGAGCATACACCTCATTGCCCATGATGTGGGAGTCGAGGGGCAGGTCGGCTCTGTAGGTCTCAGAGGCTACGGCAATGCATAGGTAGTAGGCACCAACCACCAAGAGGTGGGAGCAGCAGGTGGAAAAGTCTTTCGAACATCCTTCTTGGGAGCTGATGCGAAGCACCAAAGCCAGGATGTAGGCACAGGAGAGAAGCACCAGGAGAAGGGGCAGGAAGGACACCTCCATGGCGATGTAGAAGCCCATGAGGGTCTGGGACGTGGTGTCAGAGCAGGAGGCCTGGACCATAGCCAGGTGGTCACAGAAGCAGCGAGAGATGTGAGCTGTGTTGTCAAAGGCCAAGCGGGAAGTCTGCATCCCTGGTGGGGACGTGCGGGAGGAGGGCAGTGAGCCAGGCTCAGGCTGCCAGGGTGGCATCGGTGTGGGGGTCACAAGGACAAGGTATAGCCCAGGGGGCGGCAGATAGCCACATAGTGGTCATAGCCATGGCCACCAGGATGAAGGCTTCTGAGCAGGAGAAGCTGTGGAAGAGGTGAATCTGCAGGAAGCAGGCGGGGAAACTGAGGAAGCGGTCCCCAAGCAAGAGGAGGGATGGCATCTTAGGGACAGTGGTCATGGTACAGAGGATGTCCAGGGCTGAGAGACTGATCAGAAAGAAGTCCACAGGCTTATGGAGTCTGGGTTCTCTCACCACAGCCATAGGATGAGCATGTTCCCCACCAGGATGAGCAGGTAGAGGAACAGGAAGATGAGAAAGATGGGAAGGAAGAGGAACACCTGTGGAGAGGGGATGCCCACCAGGTAGATGATTGGTGGAAATTCTTTTGATCCATTACAGGCTGTGGCCTCCACAGTGAGACAGAGCTGCCTGCCAGGGTGACAGGCAGCCAGAGCTTCTGGAAACCAGGAGTTTGGAATGAGGAATCTATAGATGTCACTGTACAATTATTGCAACCCAAATGATTTATGGCCAAGTTTAGAGGACTGTCGTACCCTCCAATATGGCTTCTTCCATCTTAACCCACAATTCCCTCTTTCCATCTTCCATCAAGCATTCAGGACGTACCTACCTACAATGGGCAAGGCTGTGAGAAGGTGAACAAAGCATCCTGCCTTCACAGGGCTTACTTATGTTCTGGCAACAGACTGATATATTTAAAAGATAATACACAGTTGTCTGGTTACAACTGTGATAAGTACATTGAAAGAGCTTCTATCATGACCTGACAAGCGGGTGAACCTCATTGTCTCCATTTTATTTTATTTATTTATTTGACAGAGAGATAGAGAACGAGCCCAAGTAGGCAGAGCGACAGGCAGAGAGAGAGAGAGAGGGAGAAGCAGGCTCTCCGCCGATTAGGAAGCCTGACTCGGGGCTCGATCCCAGGACCCTGGAATCATGACCTGAGCTGAAGGCAGCTGCTTAACCAACTGAGCCACCCAGGTGCCCCTCATTGTCTCCATTTTAAAAGGTTAACCCTCAGTTGATCAAAATCCATTCTGACAAATCCAGTCACCATTTTTTATTCTCACACCCTCACCCAGGTGAGGCAGAGTAAGGCATCTGAGAGGCAGAAATGTAGAGGGTCAAGGTCAGAGGCCATTGAGTCCAGCTGTTTACTCTGGTCTGCTCTGCTGCTTTGCAGGTGGACGTACAGATGCTATGACCTGTAGGACAGGTGCACATGGCTTCTCACCACCAGGCAGCGCTGGACCATCCAACAGGCACACCAAGCATGTGCAGGCTCATCCGCGAAGCAAGGGCACCAGAAATAATTTCTGAAATAATTTTGCATTTGATATCTCCAAACATCGTTCAACTGGCCCATCCTAGGAGATATCCAAGTTTGGCTGGATCTTCTTACACTTAATTTACAGGTTAGGGTTCTTGTTTTACTCTGGATTATCTAGGACGTGTGAACGATGCAGGCCCGTGCTGTGGGTCCGAAGGGTGGTGTTTCCTAGGGCACAGAACTTACCACCGTAACTGGCAAAGCTGCTCCCTGTCTGGATTGTCCTCCAGCCAATTACACAGCTGGACCGAAGAACCAGTCACCGGAATGCACAACCTGACACCGTCCTTCACGTCCATCGCCCCCTCTCATCATCCAAGCCTGCCAGGGAGCGGTTATGCCCTTTAGACAGCGTGAATCTGAGGGTCTGTCCAAGGCTACAGCTGGTGAGGGAGACAGCAAGGGGTGTTCTGAGCCCCGCTGGGCAACCAAGAGTGCTGGCTCTTGGACCAGCTCTGCCACTCGCCTGCTGTGACTTTGGGTCACTGAGCCTTGGTTTTCACATCTGGGCAGTGAGGGCTTTGGAGGAAAAGATCTCTGGGGGGCTTCCAATTCAATGAGCTCTATTTGGAGGGTCCCCTCTGTGGTTGACAGATCAGATATCACAATGGTCCATGCCCAAAGGGAGAAGGTGGAAGGAGCACCTGGGTGGCTCAGTCTGTTAAGCATCTGCCTTTAGCTCAGGTCACCATCTCCAGGTTCAGGGATTGAGCCCCGTGTCCAGCTCACAGATCAGCAAGGAGTCTGCTTCTCCCTCTCCCTCTGCTCTTCCCCCTGCTTGTGCTTGCTCTGTCTCTGTATCTCTCTCAAATGAATACATTTTTAAAAATCTTAAATAAAACAAAGGGAGAGGGTAAGGGCTCTCCTGCCTAGTGAGTACCCGCTGTCAGCCAGGTTCTTTCCCTTCATCTTGTCACGTGGACCTTAGTGGTCAAGTGTGTGGACTTGGGAATTAGAAAGGACCTGATTCTAATCTCAGCTCCTACTTCCAGCAGTGTGACCCTGGGCAAGTCATTTCCCTGTCCTAGAGCTTATTTCCCTCATCTGTGACCTCCTGGGTTGTTGTGATCCTTATGGAGAGAATGCTTAGACAAGGCTTACATGCAACCCTAGAACACGTAGGGATCAGAGCTTGCCCATGTTTCCACTGGTGACTGCTGTCATCAGCCTTGCTCTCCTGGGTGAGAGGCTTGGCCAAGATAATTTCAATCCCACCCAGAGGTGCACCTTGACCAGATCTGGCGGGATAGGTGGTCTAAGATCCCACAGCCTGTGTATGCAACCCAATCTGTCTTCCTGATCTCCAGCCCTGGTTCTACATCCCTCCCCCCATATCATCGCCCCCGTCTCTCCACTCGTCTTTGCTGAGCTTTGACACTCCCTTCCTCCCCAGCTCCCTCACCTGTCAATCCCTGTCACCTTGGTATCTTCTGTGGCGTCTCATTTGTGTCTTCCAACTTGGCCTGGCTGGGAAGCACCAGGCAGGCACTGAGCTGTGTTAAGTCCTCCAATCCCTCCTTCAGCCAGACCTGCTGGGGCTCTCTCCTTCAAGATAGGGCTCCTTTGGAGCGCTTTGTCCTCTCATCACCCAGGATCAACTTCTTAGCTCCTCCTAGAGCATGTGTTGAGCGGGGACTTACCTCTGGGATTTGCTGATAATGAGAATGGCTTTGTTAACAGCCCTCACGGGCTCCAGAACTTACAGCCAATGGGACAGCTTCCATTGACATTATTCTCTCTGGTCTTCAGAAGAACAAAAGGAGACAGGCAGCCCAAAAAGAGGAAACTAAGGTCCCAATGATTTAATGAGATAGGGATATTGGCTGTTTGGAGTGAAACACGATTATCTGAAAATTTCTCCAGGAGCTCTCTGTGTTCTACGTGGCAATATCCAGGGGGAGAGGCTGCCTGCGTAGATTTAATTTCCCAGGGGACTGGTGATGTCTATTTCCTGCAGGAAAAGATGCAAGTTTCATGGGTTCTGAGGGTCTCAGGATGCCAGCTGGTTTACCAGAACTACAGTCACTAGTCAGCATCTAAGCTTAGACTGTTGCATAAAGCTCATAAAGCTACTCTTTTGGTACCTTTCCTCTCCAAAGAGAAGCAGTCAGCGTCAGGGCATTAGACCTGTGTCTTAAGATGTATGTGTGTGAGCTGTCAGCAGCCAAGGCACAGCTGCTAGAGGGCAGGCCACCAATTGTGTCTACTATGGTCTGTCACTCAAGCTGCGCAGATTTCATTCACTCATCCCAAGAAGTTCACTCCATTTGGATCTAGGCTTTCCAGGATTCTGATTAGTCACAATCGGGGGTGGGGGGGAATTTCTAAGAGAAGGACAAGTGGGATTAGTTACTGCCTCTGCCACTGTAGCCAGCCCCATGGCTTCGAGGCAGGCTCATCTTCTCTCTCCTCTACCACCCATTCTAGATTCCCTTTTCCTTTCCCTTCACATTCAATCACCTCGGTTGGTCTGGATGGATTCCCTTCTAGCATGACCCAGACCCTCATCCTTGACAGTTTTGAGCTCTGGTTATGATTGCTCTCATGGCCCATTTATAGTTAAATTTGGTCGCGGAAGAAACAAGAAATGCTCCTGTCCCTGAGTGCCAACCTCCCAGCCCTAGCCATGTATGAGCAGCCTCATTCCCTCCTGAAGATCAGGGTCAATTACACTTGCAAGTATAGTAACTCCTTTTCTGATTGCTGATGTACTTACACAGTGGGCTTAAAATGGCCAGACAGCTGTCATAGCTTTAAATTTAGTGAGACTTACTGTGTCTCCTGTGGAATCAGTACCATTTAATCCACAGAGCCTCAACTGTAGGGACTGGAAAGACAGATGCCCCACAAGGGGTCACTGTGAGTGACAGTGAGTGGAGCCACTCTACCATCCACCCACTGGCTCTTGGCAGGAAGCGTCACTTTTTAATGGGTATCCAAGCTGAAAACGGATCCTTCCCTTTGGACAGGAACATGGACTCCATTAACACTCCTTGATCAGAGCAGTCAGTGGTTTTCTTGGGCAATTATTTCAAGCCCCCACCTGCCCTCAACTATATTTCTGACACACAAGTGCTTGTGAACCAACGAGTGATATCAATGCCAAAAATAAAAGAACTTAATAGGAAAAACATTTAACATTGAATTAAATGCAAACTTCTTGTTCCCCATGATCCTCTTGGCTTCTCTCTGTCCTATCATCTTCCATTATTCGCTGACTCCCCACTAGATCATGGTTATCTTGAGGACAGCAACAGCGTCTGGTTCATTTCTGTCTCTGGCATCCAGTAGAATATTTTCTGAATGATTGGATGATTGTATTCATCACATTAGTGATTGATGAAAACTACACTTATTCTGTAGCACCAGAAGGAAACGTTCTTGATCAAGTGTTTGAGGCCCAGGTTTTGGCTGTTTGCTCAACTGAATGAGGCTAATTTAGACCGGTGAAGTTCATTTAAAAATATGTATTGTATTTCCATCCTACGCTAGGCATTGTCATTGGTGTCCAGGGATCTGAACTAGTTGTATCTAAGGATCAAGAGTCCCCAGAATGCCCTGGGTCCCAGGGAAGTTCCTGGATGGAGTTTTTAGACCTGAGCTATCGGGAAGATAACAAGATCACTGGTTGAGGATGACGAGGGTAAGGCCTGCGGTGAAAACCTGACATAATTTGCCATAAGGTTCCCTTGATTCTACCTTCCTCCCTCTGAGCCTAGGGTTGTCAGTGGTTTCTGATAGAGGCTTCCAGATCATGAGCTCTACAGAACTGGTGGGAACACTTCTTTGGGGACACCGAGATAACCATTTCTGTACAGCTCTGGATTCGATTCCTCCTCTACACCTCACTCATTCTTGTCTCACTCCATCTGGGCTGGGATGTTGTGTCTCTTGAATCAGCGTCCCTTGTCCCTATATTTCCATTCCCTTGAGGATTCCCTTTCTAGGCCATCTTATTGTGGGAGGGATGGGGAGAGCGGTTCCCTCTGAGGAACACTACAGACTGCTGTCTCCTTAGCCCAAGATTGACTTCCTTATCTCTGGAGCTGCTTGTGGAGCCCTCCATCTGTCCCCGTGTAACCTGGGTGCCTGCGACCTGTCTTTGTATCCTGGCTATTTTGTCATATCCAGGGAGCAACCAGAACTGATTTTCCCAATTGTCCCAGAACTGCCTGGTTTTAGTCCCGAAACTTCCATGTCCCAGGAAGTCGCTCTGTCCCCAGCAAACCCGAATGATGGTTACCCCAGAAGGGTAGAAGTACTGTATATGACTTTGGGGGAGGGAGTCATTTCCTGAATTGAAGATGAATTCTCCCTATTGGGGAAAAACAAAACAAAACAACAACAACTCGGCCTCCAGGGACCTTCCATATGTCTTTCCCCTTCCTGGCTGCAGCAGCTTGGCAGGTGTTAGTCATCAGCCATTTTATGCCCAGCACCCCGGAGCATTCCTTTCTTGGCCCCAGTTCAGAGGGCACTGCAGAGAACCGGTGTCAGGAGAGCTGGCAGATTGCTCCACAGGGAGGCACCCTGTTCCCCGGAGGAGGCGGCTGAAGAAGGTCATCGCTCAACCCTGGCCGCCCGCCCGATTCCTGAAGGGAGACTCTGCAACCCCCGGAACTGAGCTGCAGGAGGTGTGGGCTCACTCTTGACCTTGACTCAGTGATCTGGGGCCAGGGTATATTGACATTCAGATCACTGCCTCTCTGTCCCAACCACGGCATGAGCAGTGTCCTCTGGTTTTCCAAGACCACCTCCTGCTTCTCTCTCTCTTAACAAAACCCTTCTCATGTCACAGGATGTGTAAGAGTGGAAAGGGCCCTGCAGAGAAGCCAGTCTCCAGTCCTTTCTTCACAAACGAAGAATCTGTGAGGCTGGGGGTGGGGAGCAAGCCCAGGTCAACAGCAGCTCCATTGCCAGACTTGGTCCTGGAAAGCAGGCCTCCGGGCTCTGGCCTTGGCCTCAGTCCACCGAGCTTGGACACCTGGAGAACTGGGAAGCTCTGCTTTCCACCTAGGGAAAAATTAGGCCAAAGGTTTTATTTTCCTCTCTAGACTTCTTAGGCTGATGTCAAAGACAACTATAAATTTCTATTTTCTTCTGAGGGTGTTTTCCAACAGTTTCAGATGGGCTGGTTACCAAACGGAGGCCCTACATGGCTAGAAAAATGCTCTTTTCGAGAAATGCCTTAGGGAAGAGATGGACTGGCCCAGCTATGAGGAGAAAGTCATAGCAGCCAGGCCCCATGTCCTGAGCGGAAATGTTATACAGCCCGCACCTGGTAAAACCAGCTCATCGGAAAGCCTCAGGAAATATTTTTTAATAAATGAATTTATGACTGAAATGGTTCACCTGAGGGAAACTCAACTTTTTCCCCTAATGGACTTGTCGACAGGGTTTTCTATTTTCTTTTAGCACTGAAATTGATCCAAACCGTGTTCCCTGTGAGTCGCTGTGAGTCCAAGCGGCTGTGCCCTCTGCAGACTGGGCCTGTGGGAGCGGCGCGTGCCGGGTTTGTTGGGCAATCACGGAGCATCCGAGCCAGAAGCCTCCTGAAACCCTAATTAGGATTGTCTGATCCCCATTTCATTTTTTCCCCATTTCCATTTCTCCTCGTCTTTCAAATTAAAAAAGCCCAGAGAAGGGAGTGACTTGCTCAAGGTCACACGGGGGTTGGTGGCAAAGCCGTGCTAGCAGCCACATTCCTGGCTCCTTGCCCAGGCCCCCAAAAGGAGCCACCTTCGGGGAGGCACCGAAGCTTCCCCGTCTGGAGGCCCAGATCATTCTGAGAGTTGTCATCCACGTCTCCCTCATTGGCCTGTGGTTTCCTTGGGGCTGGAGATTGGCTCTGACCCCTCTCCTAGAAAACCAGCTTCTCAGTGGGACCCATCCTGCTTCTTGGTGATTCCACAGAGAGACACTGGAGAGTGGCTGTCCCCACAACCTCAGGGAATCCTCTCCTGCATTCCTGCAGAATCAGACAACACTTGACTTTATGGAGGCCTTCTGGTCTTGCTCCCTTATTGTTGCTGATAGCAAAGGAGAGGCCCAGAGTGGGGCTATGACCTGGCTAAAATCACACAGCAAATTACAAGCAGAACCAGCCTGCCCAGGATGCTATAAATTGGGGCAGAAAGATTTTAGCCTATCTCCCTTCTCTTAGAGCCCTTCCCATAGTGGGGTGAGAGTCTCTACCTCCTTGCCCCCCTAAAGCCTGCCTTCCCAGAACCTTGTTCTTCCTTGGGCTCTGACCAGCTCTGGGCACTGCCTTTGTGCCCAAGACCTCTGCAGGGTGGCCCAGCTCACCTGCAACCCAGGCCACTTCAGCTGCTCCTTCCTCTCCCCAGGCCAGCACTGCCTCCATGAGGAGAACCAGGTTGGGGCTGAGCCTGGTCCCATGAAACCTCCAGGCTGCCCATTACTAGCCGTCTGGGGCTCTCCCCCTTGAGATCCCATTCTACTGAGGCCCTGAGTAATGTTTTTCTGGGGACTCCCAGGTGGCCGATTAACAGCTACCACTGGATTTTGCTGATATGGAACAGGAAGAGGAACAATCCTCACTGGGGCTCAGAACTCTGTGGTCTGTGCATGTTTTCCCAGACATGGAGAAACAACTGGGAGCCCCAGGTCACAGATGAGGAAATGGGGGCTCAGAGGCAGAAGGAGTTGCCTGTCTCATGGCAAGCCAAGGGCCAGGACAGATCTGAGGTCTCACATTTTCTCAGGCTAGCCTCTGAGACCACACACAGAGGGAAAAGTCTGCGAAAATTCTCTGTGAAGTCTATCCTCTGCTATCGGCCAGGGGCTGGGGGCAGGGTTTTGACTGTTTTGAAGCTAGAGGAACAAGTGTGACAGAGCAGGGAGCCACTCAGTTTGCCAGATCTTCACTCGCTCACACTCGCCTGTCCTCTCTTCCTCATGCTTGCTCTTTTATGCTAGACACCTTAAAACGCAGTGTGACCTCCTCCAGGAAGCCCTCTGTGATTTCATCTTCCTCCAGCCCCCAACATTTTTGCTTTCTTCTGAATTAACCAGGCCTGGCTGCCTATGCTGCTCATTTTTAAAATTAGGAGAACTGAGGCTGACAATTCATTCCCTGTTGAATGAAGCTGGCTGTGTGCCAGCTGCCCGCTCACAGTGAATCACATAATCTAGTGGGGAGAGCCAGTGACGGCAGTCATAGCCAGTGTGATGTGTACTACTAGAGAGCTGAAGGGCTCGGAGGAGGGAACAAAGCAGGCTTGCATCATGGAAGACATCTTGTGGGCTGATTGTGAATTATAAGCAGATGAGGAGAGCCCTCCAGGCCAATAAGGCAGGGATAGGGTCAGGAAGGGCTGAAAAGGCAGAAGGTGTGTTCAACGGGCAGATGGAGGTGTATTTGTGATGCAGAACAGAGGGAGAGACTGGGAGACTCAAAAAGGGAAGCTACAGAGGTTGGCAGGGGCCAGAGAGAGAAGAGGCTTGAATTTCAGACCACAGAACAAGAACTCAGCATGAGACATGGGAGAGCCAGGGCCGGCCTTCAGACAGGGGACTTAGAGTTGGCTGCTTGTTCCAGAAAGATCACCCCCACTGCCACGTGGAGAGCAGCTTCTCATGGGAGAGGCTAGAGGCAGGGAGGCTAGTGGGGGATTGGGTAGGGAGAAGACGAATAGGGAGAAATAACCATATTCCCGACAATGGAAACCGCTGCCTTTTCTGAGGGCTTACTTGTGCTAATGATGTGCCCCAGTGGTCACCTGCTTCATCTCAGCTCGTCTGAGCGGTGGTTTACGTTGCCCTTGCTGCATAGTCGATGAAGTTCAGAAAAGTTGTCACTAAGCATGCTTTGGTCCCTCCTCTGGGCCCACAAGAAGCCATTGTTAGAATTCTAACATTTCCAAGGCCCACACCTTTTTACTACCCAGGATTGGGTAGTAAACTTTTTACTACCTTTTTACTACCCAGGATCGGAGAAATCTTCAAGGGGGCACACTGGCCAAAAATGTGATAACTGCGTCTGGAGGAGTCCAAGCATCCCGGCTTGGGGGTCAAGGCAGATGGAGGTGTGTGGTGGGCAGTGCAGGTGGGAAGACATTTTTGGAGGAAGATAAGGAGCTCCATTTTGGACATGTTGTATCTGAGGAGCCGGTGGGACATCCAAGTGGGGATGTCCAGCAGATATTTGAGGGTTTAAGTCTGGAGCCCTTGAGAGAGAGCTGAGTTGCCAAGACTTGGTGTGGAGGCGGGAGACTTTGTTTTTATGGAGCTAGGGAGAAAGTGTGGCATGAAAAAGACAGAACTTTGGAGGAAACCAGCCTCCATGGGGGCAGAACAAGAAGGGTCTGCAAAAGATGCTCAGAGAAAAAGTGCCCAGAGAGAATGCAGCCACGATGATATCAGAGAGGAGCTCCAAAGAGCACTCGTGGCCAGCAGCAATGACCCGCCGAGGGGACCAAAGGTTGAGAAGCGGAGAGTGTCCAGGGGCCCAGCAAGGAAGAGGCCACTGGTGACGCTGGGGTGAACAGGTCCAGAAGAACAGCAGGTGTGAGAGACTGGTGCGCAAATGGAGAGGGGCGTAGGCAACATTTTCAAGATGCTTGGCTGTGAAGAGAGGTGTGTGGTTGGAGGGCAATGAGGGCTCAGGGAGGATTTTGTTGTATTTTTTAAACTGGAGATGCCTGAGCAGAATTCCCAGCATTTGTTGGTGGAAATATGCCCCAGAGAGGGACCAGAGGAAGGAGGTTGACAGAAGAGAAGAGGAGCTTCTGAGCCCGGAGTCTAGACTCATGGTGAGTCAGGTGGGGGAGGGAGGTACAACAAGGAGGGGTGTAAAAGCAGGTTTGCAGATTTAGTGGTGTGGGGGGAGGGGGAGGCGAGGGCAAGTCTCCTTTCAGACCAGAATGGTGGGAGAATTCCACGGAGATGTGGATCTTTTGGGAGCTGTTCTCTCCACCCAGTGGGACCTGGAGCGCATATAGCAAGGCGGGCTCAGATCTCAGCGCCAGACCAGTTGGCTTCAAGCCTGGCATTCGGCTTCCTGAGATTGAGTTCCCTCTTCCGTACAATGGGGATTTGTCCATTGAGTGAGTGGCTCTTGACTATGAGCTCTGTGTTTGTGCGGTGCAGGTTGAGAAGAGGTGAAGGGTGAGAGCTGGGGTCAGAAGCATTCTCCACCCAGACTGCCCAAGCCCTGTCCCTCTGTCCTGAGGCCACGGAGAGGCCCGGAACACTCACAGGCCAGGCGTCTCCTTCCTTAGGCAGTGGGGAGGTCCAGACGTGTCTCCAGGAGGGGCCCGGGCATCTCAGGAACTTTTCTGAGCTCTGAAGAGAAAACAACCCTCCCCCTCTGAAGTTCCCACCCTCGCAGAGGCCGGCAGCTGTCCGGCTCCGCTCCGCCCTGGAAAGCTGGTGGCGCTCTGTCTCCCTGTCGCGCCCCTACCACTCCTCACCCCCACCGACACGATGCTCCGGCAGACTCGAGAGGCTGGACAAGGAAAGTGCCAAGGAGGAAAGAGAAGTTATAAATACATTCAGGGAGAGCCTAGGCTGCCTTCCCAGCTGTGGGCAGGAGGCCACGGAGCTCAGGGCATTGAGTCTAGAATCAGGGTCCAGGGTTGGGGCCTCCAACCTTCTCATCACTGTCACCATCATTCCTGCCACCAGGAGGCGGTGGTGCATCCGCTTTGGGGGCCAAATGAGGTCGGGTTCAAATCCCAGCTCCTCCACCCACCAGCTGCACTTGGGCAAAGGACTTCCCTTCTCTCTGCCTCTGTCTCCCCTGCATGAATGGGGGTAACAGCACCAGCAACAGTGGCTAGAGTGAAGGTTTAGTGAGAGACTCTAGGTGAGAGTACTTTGCAAAATGTGAAGGTCTGTGAAGGAGTTTTCTAGAGCTGTCCCCACCTCAGCCACAGAAAGGCCATCCCTGGATGTCTTCTCCTCTGAGGTGTTTCACCCTGGAAGTCTGGACGCAGAGGAACCGGCTGAAGGAAAGTTCCCGGAGGGTATGGCCAGCCTGTTCAACGCTCATCGACCAAGGTCATGTAGAGAACTAGGATGTGATCCTGACCTTGTCCATTTTCTTCCTGGAAGAGTCAGGAAACACTTGACCGGGGCAGGGGGTGGGGGTTGGGGTTGGCGGTTGGGGTTGGCAGTGGTCCTTGAAGGGTGAGCGCTAATCCTGTGACAAACGGAGGAAGGGCGCTTGAGCAGGGAGACACCGCGTGTGTACGGGTACCAAGACATGAGTGTGTGGGGTATGCTCTGGGCAGAGGACCAGGGCAGGCAGGGAGGCCGGTAAGGTAGGTTGTAGGGATGTGATGACAAACATCAATTTTTAGCTAAAAAATTAACTCTGCTCTGAAGAGCAAGGCTGGGTGCTATGAGATTGGGGTTTGGAAAGATGACTCTGGGAGAACAGAGGAGATGAATTAGAACAGGGAATCTGGAGTCACAGAAGAATAAAGGGACTGCAAGAGTCTGGAAGAAGGAGGAATGGATTCTGAGCTAAGGGGAACAGGGAGGAGGAGACAGGAATGTGAAGGACAGGGAGCTGCTATGGGCTGTTGGGAAGGAGGAAGGTGGGTCAGGGATGGACTTGACTCCAGTGAGACTGGGGCTCAGCAGGGTCCTAGGAAGGGTCTAGGAGGGTCTCCAGGCCAGCAATGAGTTCTTGCTGAGCCAGAGGTGCCTGGGGGGCCCCCAAGAACAGGTGGACATCAGGAGGGAGCCTGGGCTGGAGCAGAATCTAGGAATCACCTGCTGGGGCTCAAGCCCTTTCTGTTGTGGGACGGAAACCTGAGATTTGAGGAGGAAAGTGACACACCCAAGGTCATTCAGATAGTGATGGGTAGAACAGGCCTGGACCCCTGTCAAAAGCGCTGAGCTCCATACTTTATTCAAGCCCATGGTTTAGGGACTGATGGTTAGATGACTGAGTCCTCAAACTAGCCCTCCGAGACAGTTAAGTGCCACGATTCTGGGCACAAGTTCTAGAGCCAGACTCTCTAGGTTAAATCCTGGTTCTGCCTCTTAACAGCTGTGTAACCTTGGGCGAGTCTCCTCACATCTCTGTGCCTCAGCTTCCTCATCTATAAACTGGGAGCTCTAATGGGTAGTTGGGAACACTAATTGAGTCCTTGCACAAGTAAAGTACTTAGAACAATGTTGGGCATGTGATTCATGAATGCCAGTCATGTTTATTGTATCAGTTTTATGGTTGACAAAACTGTGGCTTGAAAGAATGAAGTGGATGGGGCACCTGGGTGATGCAGTCGGTTAAGCCTCCGACTCTTGGCTTCGGCTCAGGTCATGATCTCAGGGTCATGAGATCGAGTCCCGTGTCAGGCTCTGTGCTTAGAGCGGAGTCTGTTTGGGACTCTCTGTCCCTCTCCCTCTGCTCCTCCCCGCTGCTCTCTCTCACTCTCTCTCTCTCTTTCTAGAATAAATAAATCTTTCAAAAATAAAAGAAGAAGAATGAAGTGGCCGTCCAATGTCACACAGCTGGTTGTTGGCAGAACTCAGACCTAAGTGACTCCGAAGACTGGGCTGGTTTGCTTACGCTGAGCTGCCTTCCCTTGTGGCTATTTCTGGAAGATGGTTGGATGTTTTCAACTCAAGAGACAGGAGTCCACAACCTAAGGTCCCTTCGGAAGGGATTCTGTGGACCTGGGCTCAGTTTTGCCGGAAAGATCCACCCCTGCCCTGGCCGGAGACCAGGTCTGCTCCATCTGGGACAGCTCAGGCCTGGTCTCTCCCTTCCCCCAGGAAAACGCATCTGTGTTTCACCCAGAAGACAAAAAAGGGCAGCCCTTTAAATAAGGGCAGCGACACTTTGATAATGAGGGTGTTTTAGGCATGAGTGCCAGAACAGTTGGAGCGAGCGAAGCTAGGAAGAGTGTGTGCAGAGTGCGGGGGTAGGTGTGTTTGGCTGGAGCGTGAGAAGGAAAGAACCAAACAAAATGTGAACTGACAAGGCTCTAGATAAACGGCACCGATGGAAGCAGTCAGCCCGTTCCAGCCTCTCCCAAGGGCGTTAGAGCCAAGGCCAATTTTGTGTCCTGCCCTGGTCCTAGACTGTGCCCTAACAGCACACAGAATGCGCTTTGCCCCAGCAATGCTCACCCGGGCATCTGCAGAGGGCCCGCCGGGCTGAGATCAGCTGCCTGTGCACTCGGCTTCCTGCCTTCCCCATCTGCAGGCTTGCAAGCCCATCAGGGAGGAAGTGACTCATCTTCCTAGATGAAGCATGCGGCCTGCTTCCCCAGCAGCTGTCATAAACTCTGCCCAAGTCCCAGAAATGAAGCCCAGAGAGGAACGGCCCTCGGGTTTCTGTAGCTCGCACGAGCCGTGCCGCGCGTGTGCCCTCCAGAACCCTTTCCTCAAGAGAAGAAAATCTTAGTAATGTCGATGGAGCAGCTGTTACCCACCCACCAGGCACTGTGTGAGGACGGCCGCTTATGAGCCCCATTCTACAGATGAGAACACAGAGGCATCAAGAATTAAGGAGCACGTGGTTGTGGAGTTTCTGTTTGGGAAGGCGGAACAGCTGTGGAGACGGGGTCGTGGTTGCACAAACAGGGGGATGCCCTAAATGCCCCTGGATGGCACACGGACGATAGTTAAGAGGGTAAATTGTATGCTATGTCTATTAAAAAACTTACAAACAAGCGGAGAAATAACATAGCTACAACTGGAGAAGCCAGGAGTCCCACCCCGCAGTCCGGCCCCAAAGCCTTGTCCTTGACCATCTGCTATTTTGTCTCATTTGCAAGTGGAGATACTGATCTGAGGGACAGAGGCACTTGCTCCTGAGGGCACTGGGGACTGGAGGTGGTGGGGAGGCTGGGGCAGGCCCCAGGCAAGTTCGGCTGGTGGTCTGGACCAGGGCGGGGACGGCAGGATGGGAAGAACCGGGCCAGCTTGAAAGACTTGTGGAGCACAGGTGTGCAGAGGCAGGGGCCGCCTGTGACTGCTCTCCCTGGGCTCCCCCTGGCCTGTCTGCTTCAGCCTCCTTGGACAGTGGGCCTCTGTTCCCTTTCCCTGACTGGAAGAGTCTGGGAGGAAAAGCCCCTGCACAGACCTCCTCTCTGGCCCCCAGGGGGCAGTGTTGCAAAGTCTTCTGAGTTGGAGCCCTTGCTTCCAACTGCCCACAGTCAGGGGCTGGTGCTAGCTCCGGCCTCCTCTCCCAGCTTTTGCTGCATCCCCCCACCCCACCCCCATTCTCTCCCAGGATTCAAATTATTAATAACCATCATCCTTCATGTCCCACACCTGGCACTTTACAAAAGCAGTGGTACAACCATTAGCTCACAGGGTTCTTCCCCAAAGACTGGGGTGGAGCAGAACGACACTGACCCTTCCTTCTATTCCCCCACCACCTTTTTATAAGCACACTGAGGACCAGGCAGGAAATGGGATTTGACCAATGTCAGCGTGTTGGTGGCAGAGCCAGGGCTGGGAAGCCACGGGGCAGTCAGCAGCCAGCACCCAGTCTGGACCCTGGGAGAGGGCATACCCCCGCAGTGCCCGTAGAAAGACAACTGTTAACAAGGGCCACCCAGCTAGCCTACAGATCCTTTTTTTCCCCTTGAGCTCCCTCCCATCTCAGGGGGCCTTCTTGGTGATTTATTCCCATAAGTTGTCAGGTCAGACTGACCTGGCACGTACCCACCCAATGTACTCCCTCCTCATCCTCCGCTTGCAGAATTATAAGTCACTCGATTACCATTGTCGCCCTATTAATAATGGCTCATGTCTGCTCAGCTCTTAGAACTTAGCAAGCGCGAATCCATCCATTAGCTCATCTGAGCCGTATGACATGCATTGAGGTGGTATTTCACAGACAAGGACAGTGAGAGGGCAAATGTCTAGCCCCAGGTCACCCAGGGAGGCCTTGGGAGAGATTACAATCTCCTGGGAGAGGGAAGCTATTCACATACCAAGCTGAAGATAGGGTGAGATGTTTGGGGTTTATTGTGGCTTTGCCTGGAGGGGTCCTGTTATCCTGAATTTACTAGATGAGGAGATCAAGTCTCAGGGATTTTCTTACTGGGTCAAAATTGACCTGTTTGATGCCCCCACTCATGCTTTTTGGGGCCTGGGCTGCCACTTTCAGGGAGGGATGTAGAATTTCTAGCAGAATACCTATTCTCTCCAGCCTGGAGGGGGAACCTGGTGGGAGGTGGATGCTGTTGGACCCGTTGGGGCAAAAGGGCTTCCCAAGGAGGAACCTCCAGGGGGAGAGCACAGCACAGGCTATGCAAGGCTGGGTGGGCTGGAGAAGAAAGAGGCCGTGCTCAGCCAAGGTAGGCTGGGCTGAGGGCCAGGTCGCGTACCCACCTGCCTGCAGATCTGTGCTTCTCCTCGCATGTTTGGGAAATTTCCTGTGTCTTGATCCAAGAACTGTGTCAACAAAGAGGGATGAGGTCCTAAACTTCCTTGGCAGGCTGGGGTCTGTTTCTCATCCACCAGAGAGAGAAACTGAAGCCTAAGGAGAGGCAGTGATGTCCCTGTTGTCTCGCTAGGCCTCCGTCTCCCAGTCGGGAAAAGGGGAGGATTGAATTAACGTGCTCCAGGTTCCTTCCTGCTCAGACCTCCTAGGTACCATGCGTCCAGCTTTGCTGTCTCTTGGCGCAGATCCCGGCCCCTGCTGTTTATTTGACTTGTGGCTCTGGGCAAGTCACATGGGCTCTCTGAGTGTCAGGGTCCACATGGGTGAAAAAAGTATGACACAGCCCTCTGTGAGCAGATCAAATGAGCCATGCACGGGAGCATGTCTGCGTAGCTTGGGTTCTGACCCCAGGCAGCGTCTACGGGGGTAGGGAAGGCTGAAACTCTGACCCAGGTCCTCGCTTGTCTGCCCAGCCAAGGGCTCATTTATAGACATCCGCTCCCTGGCTGCCAGGCTGAAGGGAAGTGGGAGCAAAGGTGCTGAGACGGCAGTTTGGAGACTTTTTCAGGAAGGAGCCTCTGGCTACTCTTCCCCTTCCCACCCCTGCCTCCCCACCTTCTGGACATTCTCACAGTGACAATCATGACAGTCCCGAAGGTGGGCGGTTTGAGGTCATGATCTCCATTTAACAGATGAGAAGACTGAGACTCAGAGAGCAGAAAGGACTTGTTGCAAATCCCATAGCTAGTTAGTGACAGAGCTGGGACCAGACTGAGGTCTTCTGTCTGGGGCTTGGCACTATTCTGTTACACCCCAGTTCAGAGAGTTCTATAAAATGAAGAGTGTCCTATTTTTCTGGGTTTGCAAACGCCCTCCGTGGCTTAACTTAAAGAAGGGAAGGGCCTGGGTTCTGCAAACAGCCCCAGGTTTTACGAACAGCATCAGGCTCGGCAGGAGACGAAAGACTATGCACGCATTACAGGGCCTCAGAAACTCTGCAAGCTGTGAGGGGATGTGCCAACAGCCGGTAAAGGAGGAGCGCTCATGTCTGGGGTTCTTGTATGTTCCACGCCTTGTGGGGCATTGTGCACTGTTTCAGTCAAAGATTGATGAGATGAACTTAGCCAGCCAAGCTGGGCGCAGCAGGTACCCAGACCAATCCCTGTATAGAACATTTTCAGCCTCTGAAGCCAAGATGGAGGCAACTGAACTTCCAGAAAATCTAAAGGGACCTTCTCCCTCTTAACCAGGCACCTGCAATTTGAAGTCTGAAGGGGGCACCTCTTGGTTTTCTCCAGCAGGAGCAGGACCTGGTCTTTATATCAGTCTGAGCCAACTATTGACCTTCCCTAGAATGGGGGTCATGCATTCACATTTCTGGTTTCTCAAAGACAGCCAGGCAACGTGTATCTGTTGGGCGCTACTATGTGCCAGGCTGCACACTGATTATTTCAAAGACTCCCTGCTTCCCACCTGCTCCCTCATATGGCCCCCAGGAGCCAGGCGGGACCCATGTATATTTCTCTTATCACTGCATCCTGAAAGCTGGGTTTGAAATCCACATCCCTATTTCATGCAAAGACCCTATTCCTGGAACTGGGTCAAGTTCACTTCTGTATCTTGGATTTCGGGAAACCCGGAGGTCTTCCTCGGAAAATGCACCCTGGATGGAGGAAAAGGCCTGGGTCCAGCATCGGAGGTTCAAGGCATGGCCCCACCTTCTACTAGCTGGGTGATCTCGGGGCAGTTACTGAGACTCAATGCCTCATCTGTAAAATGGAGGAATAAATATGTGGCCCACAGGGCTGATAGGAGGACCCAGTGGGGCCTCCAGTGCGAGAGTGCTGAACCAGCTGGAAAAGGCAAATTCATCAGTGTGTTTCCTCTTGCTGTCCTGATCTGAGCCCTGCCTCTGTGGCTTCCTTCTCTGAGATCCAGGCCTTCAGGCTTGGCTTTTTCCTTGCTCACTGAACTTGCCCAGCAGCCCTGCGAGTGAGGGGCCAGTTGTCCCTTCTTTATGGATGAGGGAAATGATTCTCAGAGATGCAGAAACTTGTCTGAGACCACAGAGCCAGCTGAAATGAGACCAAGGTCTGTCTGGCTCCAAGGCCTCCATCCTCAGCCTTCAGTCCAGAAAACTCTTGAAATTTCAGATTTGCCCTTCTGCTCCCCAACCCCTTCCGCCGAGATGAAGCTCCACTTTATAGAACTGTTGCCAGGAGTCCCTCAAGGCAGGCTGGCCATTGTGAATCCTGGTAAACAGACTTACTCCTTGCTCTGGATCCTCGGAGCTCAGAGAGGAGATGGGGTTTAGTGAGAGGGGGCCAGGGATTCTGGGAAAGGGGACCCTGGAGGGACAGGGGCTCTCTATGGGGCTCATGGAGGGTGACAGAATTTCTGAAATGGGGGACAAGAGCTTGGTGGGGGACAGATTGAGAATGGGAGTGCAAGGGGAGACTGGAGAATCGGGACTGAAATGAGACCAGGGCTTGGGGACCGTCCACATTCCCTCTGCCCGCTACCTCTTTACTGCTGACAGAGGAAGAGAAAATATTCAGGGGAATGCGGACAGAGGCTTGAAGGGGAGGAGACCACAGCAGCCTCCTCCCAGCAGCGGGGCTGGATGGAAATGAAACTCAGCCTCCTGCACCACTCTGGCCCTGGGCTGTCCCAGCCGAAAATCAGAGGAATTCAGAGAGAGGCAGACAGAAGGAACAAGTAACTGGATGAGGCAGGTACCGGGAGAGTGGAGTCAAGTTTTACGGGAATTCCTAACCATCTCAGAAGAGGCGGCTGCTGTCCAGTGTGGCCCGAGCAGCACTGGCCACGTGCCAGAGTCTCCACATTATTGCCTCCCTTCTGTGGCTCACGGCGGCTGTCTCCAGAGGCCCTTGATAAGGTCTCCCTCTCTCTCCTGCTCAGCCCCACTTTTGACCTTGAAATAGAGGTTGGAACTCACTGCACCCCAAAAAGCATGGGACCCAGGATAGGTAAGTCTTGGATGAAATTAAGGAAGGGGCATTGGGAGGGAGTCTGCGAGCCACGTTCCCAGTGTGGAGGGTGAGGAGGCTAGGGAGCCCACTGGGGTGGAGTGGAGTGGGGGCTCACAGTTCCCCACACAGAGCCAGCCATAAGGCCAGACCTAGAGAAAGTGTGTTAAATGAACGAGTGACTGATGGAAGGAGAAGGAAGGGATGCTATTTACTCAGTGGGAGGCGGGGAACCCAGCCTACCTTCCATGACAGAGACACTGAGAGGACAATGGAAATTTCGGGCCACTGGAGAGCCCCTCGCTGAGCCCTGCTTTGTCTCTGAAGCAGGCAGAGATAAAGACAGACAAGGCAGAGAAAGATACGGTTGCAAGTGGAGTCAGAGACAGAGCGAGTTCAGAGATATGCAGTCAGACAAAGGCCGGGCCAGAGGAGAAGACAAAGGCCAACAGGTGTCTGCAGGAACGTGCAGGGACAGGGAAGGAGGTCCGCCCCAGAGAGAAGGCTGCAGAAGAGACGGAGAAATGAAGAGAAGCAGACAGAGACAGAGAGAAGAGAGACAGGCAAACCCGCCACAAAGAATCCGAAAGCTCAGCACAGAAGAGAAGAGGATTCAGAGGGAGACTTGCAGAGCCCAGCCTGGAGCGTGACACGCGCCATGTGGAGAGGGCGGCGGTTCTGGGAGCAGAGCGCCCCGCTGAGCATTTCTTGGACAGAGGAGGGAGGTCGGAAGAACACAAAGGGTCTTCAGTCAGGGTGCCCTGCAGTGATCACCTCTGGCCTCCTTCCAGCTGTCTGTCCTCCGAGGCTGTGTTAGCCTCACACCCGCTCAGGCAGGAGTGAACCTGCTCCCTGGCTCACGCGGGCGACACGGAGGGCTTTGTGGGCAGGCTGACACGGCCTGGGTACCCTGGCGTGGCAGGAAGGGTGGGGTGGATGCTTCCTCTGGGGACCTCGCCAGAGAGATGACAATGAGGTCAGACTTAGGCAGGCTGGTTTGGAAATGGGCCATTGACAGCCCAAATTCCCCATCAGCCTTGGCTGGCTGCAAGATGGAAGGGTGGCCATCTCCAAACCTCCAGGTATGGGAAGAAACTAGCGACTTTGGCTGTATCGTACTTGACCCCCTCACCTCACCGTTATTTGGATCCCTGCAGGGCTCAGGTCTAGACTGTTCTCCAGCCATCCCCACCTCCCAGCACATACAGCAGAAGGCGAATCCCAGCATCTGCCTGCTGGGCCACCAGGAGCTACCTCTGGCTTTGCTTCAGGCCCCACCCTGAGCTGAGGCCTGGCTTCCCCCATGCTCTTCCTGGTCTGAGGGCATCTGAGGGATGTGGGAATGCAGGTGGGGCAGGGCACAGAGCCTGGAGCCTGGGAAAAGAGCAGGGGCCGGCTGATGTGAGGGAGAGGGGTCAGCGGTCCTAGCCAGGGGCAGACAGCAGAGAGAGGAATCAGGGTCAGCTCTGGCTCTCAGCCCAGCCCTTCTACCAACTCACCACGCACGCTTAGGCAACAGGCAGATTTCCCTGTCTGTGGGGGAGGAGTTGGAGAAAATTATCTCCCAAGGCCATTCCTTTTGTGATTTCAGAAAAGCCTCTTGGCTGCCTCTGTCTCTTTGCTCACAGCTTTTACCTCTCTACCAGGGAGGTATCTGCCCTCATTTCTTTACAGATTCTGGTGAAATTTGCCATTTGCCAACTCCTCCAAACATCACCTCCTCCAGGAAGCCTTCCAGACTGATTCTCCAGCTAGAAGTAACCTGTCTCACATATGCTGCTTGACTTCTCTTCTTCGAGGATGATTCTTTCTTGTTCCTCATATTGTTTCTGTTGCTTTTTAGCTGTCCTAGGTTCAAAGTGCATCAATCTGGTGCAGATACATCGCGTGAAGGAGAGAACTAGCAGCGCTCAGTTAAAATTTGAGCTCAGAATCACTGGCTTTATGAGAATTCAGTGACATACTCTCACCCTGTTTAATAGTTGAGGAAACAGATGCTCAGAGAGGGCAAGTGACTCACCCCAGGTCACCCAGCAAGGGAACAGCAGAGTGGGGGCCAGAACCCAGGTTGTCCTGATGCCAAAGCTCTTTTCTCTCTCTGTCATTACCCTCAGGGCTCCCTTCTCTCTTCCGCAGACCCCACACTAGTGAGACTCCACCCACTCGGGCACTTCTCCACTGCTTCTAGACAAAGCAAACTATTATCTGGGTGCTAGTAACTGGGCAGTGGGCAGCGTTGGGGGTAGTTATTTCCTCCCAGGCTAGGCCTTGCCTCCTGGGCCAGAGCTCAGGCAGCTGTGAACCAGATGGGAAGCTTGTCTGGACCCTACAGTCAGGGGCCAGGCATTCAACGCCCCGTCTGCATTTGTCCCTTCCTGGGACTCACTTTCTCTGTGTGGTGGATGGAGGGCTGAGGTGGTCATCTGGTCTCTTCCTGTCCCGAGAGGCTCAGTCTTCTGTCTCTGGAAGGAGCAGTGCAGCAAAGCCCTCTGTAGAGGAAGAGTCAGATCTCCCCATCGGTGTTAAGGGGGCTTGGCCATCTCCAGCGTGTCAGCTTGAACTTCAGCTGCACTGGGGGTCAGGAAAAAGTAAAGAAGTTTGGTCCCTGCCATCCCTCAGGGGTTGCAGCCCAGAGCCCCAAGCCTTCATGCTTGAAAGGATGGAGAACAATGGCTGCCTCACCAGAGCCGGAGCTCCCTAGAGGTGGGGCCAGATTTGATCCATTCTTGGGGCCCCAGATCTCAGCACAGGCTTGGCAAATGCAAGGATTTGGGAAAGTGTCAGTGTCCAAGCTGTCCTCCCTCCACTCCATGCCTCCCCCCATGACATTCCTTCCTTCCCTCCAACCTGTTTGGAAAGAGGACTGGAGACTCATGATATGGAGAGAGGTTGGCTATAATAGGGCCCCAGGGAGTAAACGTAAGCACACAGAGAGGAGCTGGGGCTCATGATCGGGGAGGTGGCATGGCCAAAGCCAATGGCCACCTCTCTCTGAGCCTCAGGCTCCATGTTCTTGGTGGAAGGAGACTGATCTGAATTCCCTGCGGGCTCTGGGCTCACCCTTCCCCCAAGGCCCTCCTCACTATTTTTAAGGTCATCTTGGGTCTAGATTCGATAGCCAGGGCTGGAACTGGGAACAGAAAGTCCCAGCACAGGGTGCCTGACCCAGCTTGGAAACCACCGGAAAGTGCTTGGCTTGGCCTCCTCCCCCACCCTGCACTATCTCCCTCAAGAAGCAACAGCTGGGAGGCCTGTAAAAGCTGGACCTTGTGCACACTATTGTCATCCCAACAGACCACCCAAAGCCCTGGGAGGAGGAATTTCCCAAAGATGACAGCCAAGCCTTGTGTGACTCCAGGGCTCCCACACCTCCCCAACCCCAACCTGGGCCCCTCCTCCCACATTCCCATGCTCCAGCCCTGTATTCTCCCTCAGCTTAGCTCGGTTCAACTTAACCTGGGCCAGGCCTTGCAAGATGAGAAATGGTTTGCGGGGGCGGGGGTGGGGACACTCCAGGCCGAGGGTGCAGCGTGTGCGAAGGCAGAGTGGTGAAAAGCATAGGATGAATTTGGGGAATGGCAAGCATCTACGGTGCCCGAGAATACCGTTTGCAAGGAAGGGGTGGGTAGATGAGACAGGTGCGGTTCCCAGGGGCCTTGACCTTTTGAGGCTGAGATGTCTGTTTTCATGTGGTGCAGAGGGGGCAGGAAGGGAGGAGGGGGCCAACTGCTGTTGAGGATGGCAGTGTACCCAGCATGACATTTTCCTGCAATCCTACAAACCCTCCATGAGATGGGCTCTCTTCCCTCACTCCCAGAGAAACTGAAACTGACACTGGCTAACGACGCTGCCCAAGGTCACACAGCTCCAATGGGGCAAAGCAAATATTTGAAACCAAAGTCTTCTGATCCAGAGGATTTCAGCAGGGACATGGTCCATTAGGACACAGGATGGGACAGGTGCTGCCCTGAGGAGCTCACTGCTTCATCAAGGGACATAAATAGTGAGGAAAACTGCAAGCTGAGGGCATAGAGAGCAATCTCGGAGGTAAGAAGGGCTCAAGGAAGGGGTTGGCCACGTAGGCTTCCTTCTACTCCAGCTCCTCTGGAGAAGTATCTGTCATTTGTTATGAGGGGCGGATTACCCAATATCTGCTGCTGGGAATATTTCCCTTCCCAGGCTCGGGCTCTGGGTGTGTTCCTGCTGGAAGCTGGTAGTTTTTCCAAAAACATCTTGGCACCTTTGTGACACTGTCCCCTCCCCTGACTTTGGCACCTGAACACGGTTCCCGGGTAGGTTCCTCTTTTTGGTCTGTTTTCTTCAGGCGGGACACATGGCAGAGGCGTCTCACTCTCGCTGGGCAAGTTGCCTGCCCACTTGTGGCTTCTGTTACCTTCTTTCTACTCTTGTTTCCAGACAGCCGGAGATCTGACTCCAGCCCATATCCTCTTCTGGGCTCTCCTAGAGCCCACAGCCTCCTAAATATCTCTCCCTTGGTGCGCACACCCCACCCCAGCCCTGCCACCCCAAACTCACCATGGTCAAGGCTGAACTCACCACACCTTTGCAGTCCCAGCCCTCAACCATGGCACGACCAGAGGCAGAGCTGCGCCTCTCTCTGCTCCACCCCTGCCCCCAGGACTACCCGGCTTCCTTCACTCCCCACAGCTGATCTTCCGCCAAGTCCTACTTTCCCACTGTGATACCTCAGCTTGTCATTCTCCTTTCCCACAGCCACTGCCTAGCCCAGGACCTATGGTCCCTTGCCGCTCTGGACCCCACTCCTGCCTTCTCCCTGGTTCCTGCCCATTGCTTGACTCTTCCACTCTCCTCCCACAGGCACAGAGGTCTGTCCAGGTGGCCAAATCAGACCTCATCCCTGGGCTCAGAACAAAGCCCAGCCCTTCAACCTGGCATTCAGGCTCATCGTAGCCTGGCTCCTCCAACTGCTCCAGCCCCAGTCCCCCCCACCGCACCCTCACCTTGGCCCTAGTGCTCCAGCCTTGCCAGACCATTTGTTCCCTGAGCATTTTTTGTACTTTGATTTGTCTGCCCTTTTCTCTGATGTTTCTTCCTTTAGGAAGCCTTCCAGAACCTTGCAATCTAGGCTAGGGCCTTTGCTGTGTTTTTGTAGTCTTGAAATTCCTTGTGTTACATCAGTGAGCTCAGGTCACTGGGATTCTGTGTTAGATGTCTGCTTCCACTCCTATTCAATGATGCTGGGAGCTCCCTGAGGGCAAGGACGGGAGGCTGCTGGCCTCTGTGTCCCCAGCAGCCTGCCTCAGAGAGCTGTCAGGATGTACGGAATGAATCTTCATTGTTACTTCTAGAACCAGCAGAGACCAGTTCATATAAAGACCCTGGGCAAGTCAGGGTCCTCTCTGGCCCTGTTTATTTGCCCCTCAAAGGCTTAACCCAGCCCTGGCTTCCTGTCCAGGGGACTCCCCAGCCCAGTGTGGCTGTGGAGTCACTGGCCAATGAAGAGGGTCCCTGAAAACACACCAGGCAGGCACCCCCCCTCGACCCCCACAGAGAGACTCCAATGGGGCAACTTGCCACGTGTAGGCCCAGTATCTTGGGCCAGCTAGGTGCTGCCATATGAGAATTTGGGCCCAGGATCGCCAGATCTGCTCATCTTTCAGGAAAAAGCAAAAATCTGGAGTTTTATGTGAAATTTCCTGTTTTTAATTGCTGGCCACTAACTTCAAAACATCCAGCAAGCATTGCGCAAGCCCCCCAAAACATCTAGAAGCCAGATGCACCACCGGGTAGGGCTGCCACGCACTGTACAACTCCAGAGGTTACCATTCACTTTGGGGTGTGCAGCCCACATAACTGCCCATGGGGCCACTGGCCGGGGCCTCTCCATTGTAACCTCTGCCTTATATTCTATCCCTGCTAGTTCTTGTGATGGCCTTGGCAAAGGGTGTGGGGGAGAGGTCTTTCATTCTCTCTTACAGGGAAGTTATTAGAAGAAAAAAAAAAAGGGGACCTTGGAATGCAGCTGGTGGGATGGGGTGGGGGTGGGGAGAGGACGAGAAGTGGCTGAGGGAGGGCTCTAGAGCGGTCTGTGTTGCTTCAGGGATCAGGAGGAGGTGACTGAGTGGTGCTGGGGCTGAGTCTCCCACAGGAAGGAGTATCGTTTTTTTCTGGGGCCTGGTGGCCACACCTGGAAATAGATTTCCTGGTGAATTTGGAGCAAAGGCTGACGAAGCTGCCACTTGCGGGATTTCCTGATATTGACAAAGGACATTATCCTGTGTGACCCTCCCACAGGCTTGAGAGGCAAGGCTTAGTATTCTGTCTCCTGAGGCTCAAAGAAGTCTAATTGCTGGCTCAAGGCCATACAGCGTCTCCATGATCTTCCATTTTGCCCTCTCTGCTGGAGACAGGCTGGAATGTTCTGGAGAGAAAGTGCCCTTGTCTTGTCCCTCCTCGGTTCTCAGGATGTGAGAACCCTCACAGGCTCTCTTGGCATTTCCCAGCAGGTCCCTTTGAAAGTTCAAAACTGGGCCTTGGCTATGAGTCCTGAACTCCCACCATGCCCAGGTCCCCTGGATTATTGGACTCTGGTCCCCACATGTCATTCCTGCCTCATTTGTCTCTCCAGCCTTGCCCTGTTAGCACTCTCTGAGGCCATTAGAAGAGGGTGTTAACTTACCAGCGAGTGGCTGACTCTCTCAAGAAGCTAGTAGAAGGGCAGGCTCTCGCCATAAAACCAGCTTTGACAAAGGACAGAAGGGAAGCCAGGCCGGAATAAGAAATGGCTACATAGGGATTATGTTTCATTTGTTCTAAGGCCTTCTTTGCAGCCAACCTTCTTGTGGTTGCTCTTGCGGGCCCAAGAGTCAGGCAGATCTGACTTCCAGTCCAGGTTTTGCCATTACCAGCCCCAGGACCCTGGGTAAGTTGCTTCCCCTCTCTGTGTCTCAGTTTCCTCCTCTGTACCATGGAATCACAGCAGCTACCTCTAAGCGGTGCTAGGAGGGTTGGTGAGTGAGTTCAGCCCAGCGCAGCGCAGCCCAGCCCAGCCCGGCCCAGCCCAGCCCGGCCCAGCCCAGCACATAGTGTTGCTCCATCTGTGGTTGCTCCTCAGACAAGGCTCCAGGACAAACTCCTCCAAGACGCTTCCTATAGGGGCTAAGGCTGAGCCAGAGAGCTGGGTCTCCCAGCCTCCCACCTTCTCAGCCCTCTGGGGTTGAGCTTTCTCTGGATTCTCGAGTTCCAGATGGGGTCCTTGCAATCGCAAAGCAAGTATGGAAGCCAGTGGGGCACTTGTGGCAGGACAGACAGCTGACAGAAAGCCTGGCTGCCTGATGGGGAAGGAACATTCCCCATGCAGCTGCTACTCGTTGTGTTTGGGCTGCCTCCCCACACATTACTGACAGAACCTGTTAGGAAGACAATGTCTATTTACTGTGAGGAGGGATAAGACCACTTCAAAGCTTTGGCAATGATTCAGAGTGGGGAAGTAAGGTCAATATTTGCTGGGGATTGGAAGTTTGTTTTAAGGCTCGTCCTTTAGGGTGGGGAGGGGAGGACAGGAGGGAGGCTTGACTGGGGTTGGGTAAGAGTCATGATTCAACAGTTTGTTGGTGGAAACAAGGCAAGGATTTTGTGGGGAGGGATTCAAAGAGTCAGAGGTGCATGCTCTGTGGTTTCCCGTGAAGGGTCAAGGGGTCTTTCAGAAAGTTCCTGTAATGAACCATGCAGCCATTTGTTTAAGCTGGTCAGTCTGGGAAGCGTCAGAAGAAAAAGTGTGAATGAAGACAGTGGAATTGCCCGGCCAAGTTCATGCGGACTGTGAGGAGTGGTTTCAGGCTCTCAGTGTCTCGGCTGAAGGTGGGGTGGAAGGATCTGGTTCTCAGTGGGCGCACTCTGTCCTGGGATGTGGGGATTACAGTCCCTGTCTTGCAGATAAGGAAGCAAAGGGGCCCCTGGTCTCAGGCCACAGAGCAGGATTGCAGCTGGTGGGGATTCAAACCTGGGCAATTTTTTCTGAAGCTAGGGAGTGTGCATGGGGGGGAAGGGGTCTCAGATCCTCCTTGTGGTAAGTTGGGACTTGGGTGAGAGAGAGAAATAACCTAGGGAGGGAATTTGGTGCTGTCAGAAGGAAGTGTTAACTTGGGGAGCCCAGGTGCACGTGGAAGGGAAATGGGTTCTGTTGGGCCCTGAGGTCTAAGAGGTGCTTGAAGATTATCAGGAGAGGGGAGGGTAACTGCCCTCCAGTGGAGGCAGTAGGACTTTGAGCCTTTCCAGCAAAGAGCAGGCAGAGAAATCTATCCTTCCCTGTCAGGCTGCTCTCTGAAACCTTGGTCCTCATCACCCTGGATTCAACTGGAGAATGCTGATTCCTGCCCAGGGAGGGGTAGACATTTGGGGTCTCTGAGTGGACTGAAGGCCTCTGGCTGACAGATGTTCAGGATGACTGTCTGACTGACTAGCTAGCTCAGTTCACCTGAACAGACAAGTCTCCTGAGAGACCGGCAGACTCATGACTGACCAGCTGAGGGACTTGATTGGGCCTGTGTGAACAGCCGGTCATGTCACCAACTGACAGGCCCCCAGACTCCCCGCCTGCCCTCTCTGGGGATGTGGGCTCCAGCCCTGGGAACCACCTGGCCTACCTGGAGCCCCCAAACCTGGTTGTATACCTGGGAGAGAAGCAAGTTGGGCTTTTTTCCCTGGGGCCTGGCTCCCTGTCTTTCCCCTCATTCCCACAGGTCACCCCCAGGCCCAGTCCAGGTTCACCCCCACAGCAGCCCTGTCTCCTGTCAGGGGTGACCCCTGACAAAATCTTCACAGGATGGGAAAGCCCTCGGAGATGTCACACAAGGAGAACATACTTTACTGGACTCAGGACGCTCCTTCTGAAGGGAGCTTTGCCCTTACTTAGAGAGTCACACTGTTTGTTGCCAGCCTTCTTGGAGGTCTCAGTCCACCAGAAAAGCTTGAAGAGACCTGGCTACTGGCCTGACCAACCCCATTCAGTGACCAACTGACTACCCAGTGCACAGACTGATCCCAGGGGCCATGGCTTCCCTCCTTCATTTGAAGGCTCAAGCTAAGGACTAGCACACGGGAAGGTGGAAGATTCTAGGTTGGTCTGCTGATCTTCTGTCCCCTTCCCTTCTCCATATCCTGGACTTCTTTCAGAGCTGGGCCTCCTGGTCAGTGACTTCTGCCCTCACAGGCTCCGCTCCAGCCTCATCACCTGGTTGGCCTGGCTCCTTGGTGGGTGGGTGCTGCCAGCTTTCAGCTAGCCCAGTTAGGTTCCGTTGGACCACGGTGGAGAAGAGCACTGTGCTTCTTCCCCTTGTCAAACCTGTACAAGGAGCATGGAGTGATGTTGAGATTAACAGCTGGACTTGAGTCCTTCACCAACGTTAACTAGCAGAGCTAGTTACCTCAGAGCCTCAGTGTGCTCATCAGATGCATAGAAATAATGAAAACTCTAAGGCCCAGAGCCGTGGGGAAGCTTTGGGATCAAGGAGAGCATGCGTGTGAAGGCTTAGCTGCGTTAGAGCGTGTAACAGCCTCTGTGCTCTAGGAAGTGACCCATCTATGCTGGTGAGTGAGTGAAACCAGAGCTTGGAAGTGGTCCCACCAGTCCCTTCTGGGAGAGTTTGCTTGGGCTCACCCTCACCTCCTTATCTTTCCTTTTCTTTTCTTTTCTTTTCTTTCTTTTTTTAAAGATTTTATTTATTTATTTGACAGAGATCACAAGTAGGCAGAGAGGCAGGCAGAGAGAGAGGAGGAAGCAGGCTCCCTGCCAAGCAGAGAGCCTGATGCGGGGCTCGATCCCAGGACCCTGAGATCATGACCCGAGTTGAAGGCAGAGGCTTTAACCCACTGAACCACCTGGGCGCCCCCTCCTTATCTTTCTAAGTGACCTCTGCAGAGCCCATCTGTTCACTAGGCCAACCCCTTATCTCCTCCCTGACAGGTGTCACCTTGGTTTCTCTATCTCCTTGTTTCCCCTGAATCCTTATGCCCCTCCCCCAAGGCACTCCTCCCTGGCCACACACACACACACACACACTCCCATTTCTTCAGTCAAATTTCTTAAGATCTTCGAATCGAATAGAAATTTCTCCAAAGAAGATACACAAATGGCCAATAAGTGCACAAAAAGATGCCTAACATCATTAGTCATTAGGGAAATGCTAATCAAAACGGCATGAGATATCTCTTTATACCCAGTGGGGTGGCTAGAATCAAAGAGACACAGTACTAAGTATTACAAGGAAGTGGAGAGATTAGACCCATCAGACCATGCTGGCGGGAGCAGAAGATAGCAAAATCACTTTGGAAAACAGTTAGGAAGCTTCTGAAAAAGTTGACTGGAGTTGCCCCATGACCCAGAAATTCCACTCCTGGCTACATAACCAAGAGAACTGAAAATATACGTTGACACAAAAATGTGTACAACTTCTGAATGTTCGCCAGACCTCAAACATAAACCAAATGTGATGTGTGTCTGTACAAAAGGACTTATCCAGCCATAAAAAGGAATGACGTACAGAGGCACGCTGTACCTCCGTAACAGTAGGTTACGTAACAGTGTGCTACATGAAAGCAGCGAGACAAAAAATTACACATTGGACTATTTCGCCTGTATGAATTTATATGAAATATCCAGAATAGGCAAAGCCGGAGAGCCAGGAGCTGGGGAGAGGGAGGACTCCTGAGGGGTATGGAGTTCCTTACTGGAATGGTGGAAAATGTTCTGGAATGAGTGGTGATGAGGTATGCCCTTTTTCATATGCCAAAACCCACACAATTGTATGCTTTAAAAGAGTGAGGTTTATGGCCTATGAATTATACCTCAACTGAAAAAAATTCCTCGGGCTCCCAGGTACCTCGTTTGAGGGGCACAGAGCCTTCATGGGCCTCTGTGGCCCCTCCCTGAGTTTGCCTTCGGGGTCTGGAGATGGAGAGTCCCCACGTCCCTGCCTGGGTCAGGGGTGTCCTTGCATCCGGTTCCATGCTCCAGAAGGAAACTCCTGCCAGGTTAAGAAGTGTGTGAAACAATGGGGTAGGCTTCCGTGGGAAGCCAGGGCCCCAGGAGGGGAGGAAGGCCTAAGGGGTTGTTTTTCCATGTAAGTGGAAGGGTGGAGTCTCCCAAGGCCAGACTTCCGAGATCTCACTGAGATGAAACCTCAGGAGATCCTAGGAGATGCCCCTGAAGGGGTTCAGCTTTCCTCTCCCTGCAGTGCGTGGGATACGGCACGGTTACCATGGTTTCCATGGAGGAACCCAGACACGCCTAACGGGGCCCAGGATCCGGGTTCTAACCACAGTTCTGCCACACTTGAGGAACTCCGTTTGTCCAGGTGGTTAAGTGGGATGTCTCTGAGGATCCTTTCTGCGCCAACCAGCAACCTGGTTTGATAGGTAGTTCTGGGATTACACGAGGGGTGGTCCCCTGTGGGGGCATTGCTACCTGTTCTGAACGACTCCCGGGAAAATTCTTTATGCCCTGACTGTGGAACAAGCCTTGACCCTGCACTGACCCTAAATCCGAGATCCTACCCTGAGCCAGACAGATCCACAGCCAGACTCAGCCTCCAGGCACTGGATGTCTCGCAGCTACAGGCCCAAGAGGGGCTAAGGCCGCGCATCCTTACTGCCAGAGTCCCTGCTTGAAGGGTCTGGAGTGTGGCCGGCAGCTTCTCCCTAGAAGGAAGGTTAATACTGGGAATGGAATGAAGGTGTGAGACAGGAGGTCCCAGCTGGGATCTGGCTGGCATGGGCATGTAGAGCCCTTAGGAAGGGCCCTCCCACCACTGGGCCTCAGGAAGGCTGGGGGTGCTCAGACTCTCAGATTGCCACCAGCCCCTGGAACACCGTGGGTGACCTGGGGCAGGACCATTCTCTGGGATTCCATCGCTACTCTCACCTCCTGGATGTCTGTCCCACAGGGCCGGTAGGTGAGGAGCCCCAGATGCCAGGCAAGGATGCCAAGGCCATGATGGGTGCAGAAGACACACCTGGGGACAAAGCCAGCCCAAACCCTCAGGACTTGAGGCGAAGCTTGTTCTACAGCATCAAGGTATCACTCAGGGCCTGCCGATAACAGGGCTGTCTGGGCCTACAGGGAAGGCTATGTAACTCTAAGCAAGCTGCTGCTTTTCTCTGAGCCTCGGTTTCCTCATCTGTAGGATGGGTGGCCACGAGAATCCAAGAGATGATCTACTTAAGCATTTAGTTGGGTTTGGGGCACACATTCCCTCCTTCCAGAGAGGAAAGAAGGGTTACTCTGTGGACAGTGGGGGACCAGGCTCCCCATCTCCCATTGTCCTAGAGAGAAAGAGAAGGACCCCAGGTACCCTGAATCTGTATGAATTTGGGGGAGCTCTGGCTCCTCCAGGGACAGCCTTAAACCTCCAGGCATCCTCTGGGTGCCAGGACCTGTCTTGTTTGATCCTCACGGTAGCTCTGAGGGGTAGGGACACAGTCCTTGTTGTATACAAGAGGAAACCAAGTCAGAAGAACAGAGAGAACATTTTTAAGCTCTGGCACAAACACCCTTCTTTGAAGTTAGTTTTTCTCCTCCTGGGAATTCTGCCAGTTCATCAGAAGGGAGGCCCGGATGTTTGGGGTGGGGCTAGGTGGGGTGGGCGGCTTGAGGATTCAGGGTATGGAAGTTGTCTCCCAAGGGAACTGTAGGGGAGGAGTGGGTGGGTTGGGGTGGAGAAGGATCTGGAAGAGCTTCCTGGAGAAAGGGGCAGGGTAGTGGAACAGGGAGGAAGGTGCAGTCCAGCCCAGGGGAGCTGTGAGGGTCAGAGTGGTCCCAGAAAGACCCTACTCTCAGTCATGTGGGTCTCAGGTGGCACCAAGACCCCCTGAATGTACCCAGGACAGTTTGTGTAGTTTTTAGACCTGTGTGAGAAGCCATGGGCCACTCTAGTAACTCTCTCTCTTTCTCTCTCCTGTGTGTCTGTCTCCTCTGACTCTTTTTCCCCATCTCTATTCCTTGCTCCTCCCTTTCCCCAACTCCATCTCTGTCTCCCAATCACCACCCCCTCTGACTGAATCCCCACCTATGTCCCTGCCCGCCACCCACCCCGGCTGGCCGGCCGGCTGTCTCCGCCATGGCTCCCCTGGCAGTTCTTCGTCCTGTGCCACAGCCTGCTGCAGCTGGCCCAGCTCATGATCTCCGGGTACCTCAAGAGTTCCATCTCCACCGTGGAGAAGCGCTTTGGCCTCTCCAGTCAGACCTCAGGGCTGCTGGCTGCCTTCAACGAGGTACCGGCCCTGGTGCTGCCAGCAGGAGGGGGAAGGATGGAGGGAGACTCTCACCCCCACCTCCTCAGCCCCTCTCTCACTAGCCTGACAGAAGCCCTTCCCGTCCCGCTGTCCACAGGCAATCCTGCCACAGCTTCTTCCCCAAATCTCCTTAGGCAGCTCCTTCTTCATGTCATGGTAGAGAAACCAACCTCTGCCTCCTTGTAACGTCACAGCACGGGCGGTCCTGCCCTTGGGGACACTCTAGAGGTGGGGGTGGGGGGGTATTGTAGAGCTAGGCAGAATTCCCATACCGCCCACTCTCCCTTTGGCTCCTTTACCTGGCTATTGCCTGTCCTGGGAAGGAGTCAGAGGAAGTCACTTCAATAGTAGTGTGATAGATTTAAATGAAATCAAAGGCAGAAATTTGGAACCAGTGGGTGGCAGGGGGAGGGAGCGATAGCATGGCACGCATATCCCCTCAGAGTTGCCTGGAGATCCCTAAGTCTGGGGCCAAGCAGGGAGGAGTAGACAAGCTGCTTTGGGGGGATTTAGAGATCAGGGTCCAGCTGTGCCCCAGCACACCCACCACCAGATGTTCTCCGCCTCAGAGGAGGCCACTGTCTGGAGATTTCAAGGCAATTCTCTCCCCCTGGCCTGCCAACGACACAGCACCCCTGGGCAGTCCTCAGACCCCACCTCCAGATCTCAGAGGTGGGAAGGAAATGTCATTACGGAGCTCTGGGACCTGGGGAAGTCACTCCCCACCTCTGGGCCTCAGTGTGCCGCCTATAAAATGGAGAGTGGTTATCCTTCTCAGGGTTGGTCCTCCTACCAGCTCTCTTGTGGTTGCTGGCCCCCTCCAGCAGCAAGGAACCTGGGGCTCAGGGTGAGTATAACGGCCCAGAAGCAATAGGGTAGGCAACACACCTCAGCTTCTGGCTGCAGAGACTGTCCCTTCCCTGCAAGCTCTCCAATCCCCTCCATTGCCCACAGCCTCTAAGCCTTAAAATTCCAAAGCCTTAGTCCTCTGGCTTGAGATTTTGTCTCCCCCATATCCCAGACACTTAAAAACCCTTCCGTTGACTCTTCCATGTTCTAACGTGGGGTCCAACCCGCTTTCCAGAATGAAATGGAACTGCTAGCCTTGTCCACTCTGCCCTCCTTTCTCTCCCTGTAATGGGGGCTATGGGGCCCCCTCCACCTCAGAGGATCCAGAATCTGTGTTTAGAGGGGCCCGGATGATTCTCATTCTGCCAGCTAGTCCTTTAGACTGAGGGGAGCACCAGGCTGGCAAGAGAAGCCAGGGTAGTGCTGGCCTCTGGTGACTCTGCTCTGCTTGAATGGGTCCCCTCGTCCCTTGGCAGGTGGGGAACACAGCCCTGATTGTGTTTGTGAGCTACTTTGGCAGCCGGGTACACCGGCCCCGACTGATCGGCTACGGGGCTGTCCTTGTGACCCTGGCCGGCCTGCTCATGAGCCTCCCACACTTCATCTCCGAGCCATACCGCTACGACCATACTAGCTCCGGTAAGAGCAGGAAGGGCTGGGCTGGAGACGGACGCCAGGAGCCGCCTTACCACCTACCATGGCCTTTTCCCAGCCCCCGCCCCCCCCGGGTCAGGATGGGCCCGGCTCCCCAGGGCACCCGCGGGTCCTCCCTGCTCCCTCGGTCCCAGCACGGGCGGGTCCTTCTGGCAGTCCTGGGGAGTGGGGTTGTTCTGGGGCAGTGGGGTGTAACTCTCTGGGCCTCCCTTGATGAAGGCCTGCTTGGGTGTCACTGTGTTTTTGAGGTGGGGGGAATTTACAACAGCCTGCTTGAGGGCCTGGCATGGAGTAGGTCCTCTGGAAATGTCTGTGGAATGATAATAATGGCACCACGTACCCCTTATGGTGTGCCAGCCAATCTTCTAAGTACTCTATGTGTATTAGTGCTTTAATCCTCACAAGAGGCCATGACATTAATGAAAGAATGAAAGAGTGCATGAACCAATTAAAAAATGAAAGAATTTTAGACAGGAGTTGTGAGGCCTCGTGAGATGTTGGTGAAGGCCTATTGCACAGGCAGATGCCTGTCCCTTGGAGAATAACCCAAGCAGCCTGAGCTTCATTCCTTCAATATTCCATCCACCCATCCAGCTACCCACCCATCTGTCTCCCATCTATCCACCCTCCATCCATCCATCTATCCACCCTCCATCCATCCATCCAGTGGTCTGCCCATCAACCCTTAGTATAGCCTACGTAGTGTCAGACCCTCTCAGAGAGCTCAGTCTTGCCTCCAGGGAGCTTCCAGCCTGGGAGAGGAGACAGAGGTGAGTAAAACCCCTGCAGTGAGTCATTTGTGTGAGAAAGGAAGCACTGGGACCAGCCTGGGATGGAAATTTCCCAGGGGAAGAGGCCTGTCAGAGAGCATCACCTCCCTCCCTCACACCCCAGCGCTCCCACTCTGTGCCAGGACCCGGGGCTGAAAGAGGGAGCAGCATGACCAGCCCCGAGAAGCTCCCAGGGAGGCACTGGTGAGAGGCCCAGGCAGCTTTTCTGCAGGGTAGAGACTCCAGCTCTTTGGGAGTCAGCTGGAGGGAGCCAGCAGAGCCCCAAGTCGGGTGGGGGTTAAGGAGAAGGTGAGTGTTTCCAGTGCCGGGAGCCGCAGGGGCAACAGCCAGGAAGTGGGAAAGTAGAGTGTGGGTGAGCAGCTCAGGGGGCTTATCGAGAGCGGGAGTGGAGAGCTGTCAAAAGGCCTGACTGGAATGCTGGGGCGGGGGGGAATATATTTCTGGTTCTAGAGTTTTCTCTTCAACAGAGCTTTTTCTGTGTAGGGTCATACATGTTCTTCTTCCTCCTCTCTGCCACACAATAGCCTCTGCCATGGGTCCCCCGGGAAAGCCTGAGGGCAGCCCTTCTCCTGCCTGGGCCTGTCTCAGATGAGTACACTAGGCTTGGTGACCTTCAGGCACGCAGCTGGCTTTGGCATCCCTGACTCTTCTGTTCACTCCTTCTTCATCCAGCATGAATTAGTCTCTTTATTACTAATACTTCTCTACCAGGCCCCCTGCGAGGCCCTGGCATCACAGGGGAACGAAAAGAATACAGAGCCCTATAACAATCACTGGTCTGTAAGGTCTAGTAGGCTCTGTGCGTGGGCGGTACACACATGCCATCTTTATGGCCTGTAGCAGGTGTTGGCAGCATCGTATTTTACGGGTGGGGGGATGGATGTTAGGAGAGAGGGGGATTTCCTCAAGGCCCACAGCTCGTGGGGCCATGACGTGTCCAGGTAGCTTGGCCCCAGAGCCCCTGCTCCGAACCACTGAATTATTCTGCTTCTGAATTCTGAATTTCTGTAGAACTTCCATTCTAAGAGACTCTTGAGAGGTGAGGAAACTGAGGCCCAGATGGGCTGAGGGCCTCTGTCAAGGTCTCCCAGGTTTCAACTCACACAACCTCCGTTGAAGGTCCAGGACCTTGGCCCTGGTTCACATGGCTTTTCTGAGCGTCCGGCTTCCAGAAAAGGCTGGGTCGGCCACAGAGAGAAGGCTGCATCTATACCCACATTTGGGATAATAATAGCACGAGGGTCTCTTTAAGTTTGCTCACCAAATATTGGTGAGCTACAGGGAGCGACTGTCTGGTACTAAATTAAGAAATTCCCCTTCACTGAACTCTGCGTCTGTGTCCTGAGCTGACCTGAGCCCACCCAAAATGAAGGCCAAGGGCCCTAGAGCCTTCTTCAGTCCAGCTTCCCTCCCCTGCCTGGCCCTGCCTTTAGCCCTGACCTTGTCCCTCAGCCTCTGTGAGCCTGCCCTGCTGAACTCCTCAAGCCCCTGGGTTTGCGTGTGCCCTGACCGCTCCCTGGAGCACCCCTCCCACCTTCTCTTTCTGGAAAAGTTTGTTTGTCCTTTTTGGCCCTGTTCAACCTCAGTCTCTTTTGACAGCCCACCCCACCAGAGAGCCACAGTTGCCATGGCACCTCCACATACCTCTGCTCAGAAAAGTGGCATAGGGTACACATTAGGAGCAAGGACTCGAAGCCAAGCTGCCTGGGTTCCAATCCTGCCTCTGCCTTTGCTAGTTGCTGCCTGAGCATCAGTTTCCTCAGCTGTGCAATGGGCATAGCAAGAGCGCCCACCCCCTAGGGTTGCTGGGGGGAGGGAGGAAAATGGTTGATGTACACAGCACCTAAAATGGTGTTTTGTGTCCAGTGCACGCTGTGTTGAGTCTCAGCTCTCGTCATAATATTTTTTATCATCTCGTAGTGGACATGCCACAGGATTTTGAGGCTTCTCTGTGCCAGCCCGCAACCTCGGTCCCAGCCCCCACCCCAGACCCCTCCAACAGCAGCTGCTCAACCTACACGGAGGCCCAACACCTGGCTGTGGTGGGGATAATGTTCACGGCCCAGACCCTGCTTGGCGTGGGCGCGGTGCCCATTCAGCCCTTCGGCATCTCCTACATCGATGACTTTGCCCACAACAGCAATTCGCCTCTCTATGTTGGTGAGAACCGGGCTCAGAGAAAAGGCCAGGCTCAGAGGTCAGAGGATGAGAGGACCAAGTAGGGGGTGGGTGTGAGTTCCCAACCTCTGCCGCACGTGGCCAGGAAAAGTCTGGAGAAGCCCTGGAGTTTCCTGGGCCTGCTTGGGGGAAGTTGGGCCACTCTTGCCTGCTGGAGACCGGGCAGGCACTGATCTGCAGAGGGAAGCCGGGGCCAGGGGGCCTAACCCAGGCTTTGTGTTGCAGGGATCCTGTTTGCAGTAACCATGATGGGGCCGGGCATGGCCTATGGGCTGGGCGGCCTCATGCTGCGCCTTTATGTGGACATAGACAGGATGCCAGAAGGTGAGCCTCAAAGAGCACACAGCCGTCCCTGGGGGGCACACTGCTGCTAGCTCATTGCCCGCTGGCCTCATAGGAGACACTGAGCCAGAGAGGTCACGTTCAAATCCTAGCCATCCCACTGACCTTGGACATGCCTCTTAAACTCTCAACTTCTTTGAGACACTCTCTGTCCTGCCCACCTCCCCAAGCTGTGATCAGAATCCAGTGAGAGATGAAGAGAAATGGCAGACTGCCACCAGACAGGCAGTTGTCTTGTCACTGCTATTAGGATGACTCTTCACCCAGTCCTGTCCCTGAGCTCCCCCTGGCCCCAGTCTGCATTCGGATACGCTGCAGGGCACACAGGACCACATATGTCCTTGGCCTATAGGGCGCTCCCATCTTTAGGGGCAACAAGACCCAGGTCAAACAGAGAAGCTTGCAGGAGAGAACTTTTGGAGCAGGAGTCGGTGAGCTTGGGCCAACCTCAGATGGGAAATGTACTGGGTGACCTCTCAGGACCCTTCTACTTCTGACCATCTCAGAATCTGGGAACCTGTGCCAAGCGCTCCACTCAGGGAACCATAGTCTTTGATCCAGGCAGTAGTAGGGGTGGACCAAGAAGTGGGACCAAAGCTTGGTCTGAAGGCAGCCAGGAGTGGGGAGTGGTGAGAGTCCCCGAGCTCTGATGCTCTGTAGGAACAAGGCAAGGATCCCTCTCTCCTGGAGATATCCAGCAAGCCCTAGAAACCTCAGGGGTCACATGGATGGACAAGCCGATTCTGCTGCTTCTCTGGCTTTTGCACCAGGCTGCCACCTAGGCAGCTCCGAACAAGACACACTAGGTATAGCCCCGCCCCACCTTCCTTCCTTCTAGAAAGCTGGGGGAGGGGGGCGGCAGCCCCCCAGCACCAGCTCTGATTGGCTTTCCTCAGGTTTCCTGGACACGCCCCCGCTTCAGGGAAGGTGGTGTTTTCCCGCTCTATTGACATCATCCTGGCTCCTCCACCGGCTGATGTGTTCCTTTAAATTGATCTTCCTACCATTTGTCTATGGGGGATTTCATGGGGTGGGCCGATCAGGTGTGCTACAGGTACAGATGAGTGTGTGAGAAGCGGGGGAGTCGGGGAGATGCCTGAGCTTGCACTCACCAGGCTGGCACAGAAGCAGGGGGAATAATAGCCGGAGGAGGGAATTAGTACAAAAGCCAGCTTCAGCCCCAGCTTTACAGATACATTTGCTGAGTGCCGACTGTGTACTCTGGCCCCTGGCCAGGAGCGCTCAGGCCCAAGCACCTGGACACTAGTCCTACTCCTAGGCTTGCTGTGTTTATGCATCGGTGTGGTTAGAAAGTGTTTGTGGATGCTGTGGCAATTGAAGGAGGAGGTATCCGACTCAGCCTTGAGGTAAGGGCTTGGATGGGAGAAGCGGGCCCTCCAGCCAGGAGGCACATCTGGAATAATCTAGTCCTAATTGTACCTGGGGAACTTGTTAAAGGGAAGACTCCTTGGTCACCTTCCCATTCCACCGCATGGTAGTTTTAAGTTGGTGGGGTATTTTTGGCAAACACCTGGTGGTTTTAATGATGCAGGTCTGAGAAGCACAAGAAGGGTCCTAGCCATCGATTTAATGATAATAATCATCATAACAGTAACAGTAAGAGGAGGAAGAGGAACAAACATCTGTACAGCACATTCTACGTGCTTTACCTGTGTTGATTTCTATGATTCTCACAACAACCCTGTGATGTAGGTACAACTTCTGTCCGTATTTTACAGAGGAAGACCCCGAGACACAAAGAGGTTAAGCAATTTGCCCAAGGTTATGTTAGTAATGGAATTCAGACTCCGCAGTCCATTTCCAAAGTCCATAGCCTTGACTGCTTCCATGACCCAGTCACTGAAAAGCTGAGTCCAGGAAGGATCAAGGCCTTGCCCAAGGTCACACGGGACGTAACTGGCAAAGCCAAAGCTGGAGTCCAGGTCTCCTGACTCCTGGCCCAGGCCACCTCAGGTCTCAAAGGCCAGTCTCAGGATGGTGGCCAAGACGGGACAGCCCATCCTGACCCTAACATCACCTTGGTCTTCTCTTCCAGGTGGTATCAGCCTGACTTCAAAGGACCCCCGATGGGTGGGTGCCTGGTGGCTGGGCTTCCTCATCTCTTCGGGGGCAGTGGCCCTGGCCTCGGTGCCCTACTTCTTCTTCCCTAGAGAGATGCCCAGGGAGAAGCATGAGCTCCGCTTTCAGCGAAGGGTCTTGGCAACCACAGCCTCATCCGTCAGCAAAGTAAGCCCCTCCATGTGCCCACCCTAGTCCAGGCTCCAGCCCCCACTGACTGGTCCTCCCTTGGAACCTTAGACTTCATCCCTCCTGGGTATTGCACTCGACAGTTTACAAAGCCTTTCCGTCCAGGCTCCGCCGCATCCCCCGACAGCCCCACACAGGGAATATGTCCTGCCCCTTCCACAGCTGAGGAGATCAGGGGCCGGGGGAAGGGACCTAGCCAAGATCACATGGCCAGTGAGGGCAGCACTGTGGGGAGAACCCCAGCCTGTCCGAGCCCATGCCCCTTGTCTCACCATCACACTGTGTCTCTGCTCATCACTTCATGCTTTCTGTGAGTTCTAAACGTGCCACGCTGGAGCAATATTGAGAAGGAGGAGGAGGTGGAGAATGGGTGGGGCGTCTGAGAAGATGTCTTTGAAGGGGCAGGACTTGAGTTGGGCTCTGACAGACAGACGGTGGAAGCCTAGAGAGGGGAGAGGGGGAATTCTAGGTGTGGCCATAGGGTGGACAAAGGGTCCAGCTTTTAGAAAAGAATCCAGCCTTTCAGAAGCAGGGAGGGGGACAAATGTGTATGAAGTGCGTCCTCTGGGCCAGATATCAGGCCGGCACCGGAGCTCAGCATGTGGCCTCTACTCTTAAAACAGGCATGGCCTAGAGAGGACTAAGATTGATGGATAAGTAACAAGCTGTGAGGTACTTGAGGATCTCTTGCTGAAACCCCCTGATCGGCTGAGGGGCGGGCGGTCCTTCCTCAGAGATCTGCTGGGCAGGAGAGATGATTCGGGGTGGGGCCCTCCAATTTTCCAGAAGCCTTTAAAACAATCGATTGGCTCCAGAGTACACAACAAAATGACAAAATAGGAAGGGTTTATAGAAGTTCAATGCATCATTAATGTTGACTTTATCGAATTTTCTTTAGCATTCACACACATTTCATTACATTCTGAAAATTTGCACATTCGATTTTCTCTTTTCCTGAGGACCCACACACAACACTTCTGTGACCACGTGAATGGGGTGATTCTCGGGCTGGCCGATTCTCTGTGTCACCCACTAGGCGTCCCACAGTTTCCCTCAACTCTGACACTGTTTACCCGGAGATAGCGTCTGATCCCCACAGTTAGGGCTCAGTCCCACTTCAGCCGCGGGTAGTAGGCCCGTCCCCAGGTTACCCACAATTTTTGTCCCACTTGGCTACAAATCAGGGGTTCTCACAGACCCTTTCTTGGATTCCATTCTTTGCTAAACAGCTCATAGAACTCAGGAAAATGCTTACTTCATGTTTACCTGCTAATTATGCAATAAGGGATCTGATTAAGCATATTGATTAATAGCCAGATGAGGAAACACATAGGGAGGGGACTGGGAAGGTCCCAAATACAGGAGCTTCTGTCCCTGTGGGGTTGGGATATGTCACCGTCCTGCCATATGGATGTGTTTACCAACCTTGAAGCACACTGAACCCCATACTATTAGGATTTGGGGGGGCTTTCTCCACATAGACATGCTTAATCCTTAACTCCATTCCCAGCCCTTCTCCCCCTCTAGAGAATTGAGGGTGGAGCAGGAGAGCGTCTTCTTTCTGGTAACCACTTCCCTTCCAAGAGCCCACCGAGAGTCATCTCATTAGAACAAAGGATATTCCTCTCACCCAGGAAATTGCAAGGGATTTAAGAGCTTGTTGTCATTTCCTAGCACACAGGGAATTACACAGATCTTCGGAGCTCTGTGTCAGGAACTGGGGTCAAAGACTAAATATTAGAAGATTTTCCTAAGCACTCTTATTTACAAGAGTTTTATGAGCTCTGTGTCAGGAATATATACATTTGCATAAATATATATTTCTTATTATTTCACAGCAAAGTAATTGTTGAGAAATCACGATCATAAATTATTTGTTGCTAAGTAATTCTTGTTTCAAAGGGATGATTTGTAAAAAGCCTGTCGAATATTTTGCAGCAAGAATAATTCTATTTAATGAGGCATGTTGGTGCATTTGAATATGCTGGCTGTGATGGGAGAGAGGCCCTCCTCCATAGGGCACGAAAGTCTGGGCCTAGGAGAGAGGGCTGAAAATGTGTTCATCTAGAAAAACTAGAATTTGAGCTCAAGTCTGTCCAACCCCAAACATGGCTGCTCTGTGAACCTCACTACCCATCCCCCACCCACTGCTGGAGCAGAAGTTTTATATATGGGAGACCAATGAAAATTTATGTTAGAATAGCTAATAGAGGTCAGAACAGGAAAGGGCTTGCCTGCCAGCTTCAAGAACAGCTGGTCGCCCTGGAAGGAGGGTAATGGGGGTCCCATGGCTCTATCATAGGGTCTAAGTAGAGGAAGGGACAGAGGACGTGTGTGGGGAGCAGGGGGGCAGGGAGACTGGTGAAGCCACTCTGGCTGTGGTCCAGGCGGGAAGCAGTGCACCAGCAGTGGGGGGAGACAAAGGGAGGAGTCCAGGAGCCACGCAGGAGGGACACTGCTGGGGCCCAGGTGCTGCTCTGCTAGGGGACGTCCCAGGACAATGCAAGCCTGGGCTGGTGCTGGGCTCAGAGGCAGGGGGAGGCAGGCCCTGCAGAGCGACCAGTTTCAGGGGAAGAGGGCAGCTTGAAACCATAGATGGCCCTTCCTGGTTCTGCCTAGCTCAGGCCAGAAACTGAATGAGGTAAGAATTCCTAGAACTTGGGGGAACAGTTCTTAGAAGTAGGGGTGGTCACAGAGGAAGTGAGGAGTTTCTGGTTATGGGCAATGTCCAGGTTGAGCCTCACATCTGAACAGAGGACAGCCGCTTGAGCCAGGGGACGGACTAGGTGAAGAAGCCAGTGGGAGGCGTGGCTGGGCTTGGTCATGTGTCCACTGGGTGACCTTGAGCAAGACTCTTCCCCATTCTGTGCAGCCACATAATGTGGTAATGTGCCAAGGACCAATTCTGGGGAGCTGTAGTCTGTGTGCCTGGAAGTGTAAGAATGCACAGTTTCTTGCGTCCAAGCTGCTGTGGGGCAGACATCTGGGTTTGAAGAGCAGCATCTCTGTGATGATTGGAAGCCCTGGTTCCCCGGCTGTGAACCTGTCTGGCTGTCTGGATTCATTCTGTCAGCACATGGGGGATGGGGAGTGAGGAAGGAAGGGGGTGAGAGGTTCTTAAAAAAGAACCGAAGGCTGAGAACATGAAGATCTGCTTGCAGCAGCTCGCAGGCAATAAATATTGATGTGGGAGGAATTGTTCTCTCCCCCCCTTCCCGGCGCCCCCACCCGCCTCCTTGAGGCTCTGCCTGGGCCAGCTCTGTTTACAGCAACAAGGGCAGCCCCCGCCCACTCAGGCCACTGAAGGAGAGGTAGATGGACAGGGAGGAAGGGCCCAATGAGGCAGAATTGGCAGCCAGAAGGTCCAGGCTCACAGACATGGGGGGATGTATTTTCTGTAGAGAGTGGTGGGGGGCAGAGGGAAGTGAAGGGGAGATTCTTTCTGAAATCCCTTCAGGTATCTTCTCCCAGGCTCAGAGGTTCCCTAAATAGCCTCCTACAAGGAAATGCAGTTTTTAATGGTGGCATGTAATATCAGGGTTTTTGTGACCCAGTGGAGGTCTTGACCTCAGTCTCCTTATCTGTACAATGGGCAGATTGGACAGGGTCTACCAGCTCTGACAGATTCAATGATGTCATCTCTAAAAGGAGCAGTACATGAGCCCTTCCACTGCGGGAGAAAAGGGTGGACTCCTCAGCCTCTGCCCCCAAGAAGCTCTCAGGTAACGAAGGAAGGCCAGATGCAGATGGACAGGGGGATGACTGACTGACAGCTCATGCTTCTCCCATGGCCAGTGCTTAGAGTTCTCTGCCTGCAGGGAGAGGAGCATGAAGAGTCTCCACAGAGAAGATTATGAGATGGTAGATGGGAGAGATCATACACGACATGGAGGGGAAGAACTCTGCTTTCGTGTCTTTGGTTCTGCCCACGTATCTTTGAACTCATCGTGGCCATGAGACACCCTTCTAGGAGTGAACCATGGCAGGTGTTAGTCCTCTGTAAGTCTCAGTCTCCCTATCCATAATCAGCCAGTTTCTAAGGTCCTGTAGGACTTGTGGCACATGGCTTTGTACGGCCTATGGAGTAGAGATGGCCTCTTAGGGGCTCCCTAGCAGGTCACCTGGTCCCATCTGTCCTTATGGTTGTAGGACACCATTCAGGCAGCAACCCTCCTGTGGCCTCCATACCCTCAGGTCCCTCTGAGTGCCTGCCCTTGGTGCTGGACCAGGGACTGAGAAAGATCTCGTCCATCGAGAGCCCCTGTCCCTGCCTGGCCTCTGAGCACAACTGGTCTCTGCCACCTTCTCTCAGTTCTTATTTCCCAGAAGTCTCCGTGTCTGTTATTCTAGGCTGTCTCCCAGAGTCTGAGATTCTAATATTATACAGTTTTAAAGTTCTATGTTTTTAGCAAAGATTCTCAAGTCGTTCTGTTCTATGACTCTATGATTCTATGCCTCGAATGGTCTTTGACTCCCAAAATTCATGTTTCTATATGGCTACAGTTTTGGCCCATGAGTCTAGGAGTCCATGAAATCTGTTTTCTCCCAATCATTGACCTGATGTGCTTCTTTGGGAGAGTCATCAAGGATGGGGGCAGGAGTGGGCAGTGGCAGTGGCCCTTAAAACCCAGGACTTAGGGCCAGCTGGGAGGCTTCTGTTCCCCCTTGGATTTTGTGCTCCTTTGTAGCCCCTGGGAGGTCCAAGGTGACTCAGGTCTCCCTTGTGCCTGGTACCTCTCTCTTGCAGGCGCTGCCTCCAGACCCCTCCCAGCCAGCCCAGGAGCCCTCATGCATCCTTCCTCATCCCTAGCAACCCAGGCCTTATGAGTCCACCTTACCCCTCCTCAGTGCTCTAAGGTAAAAGGTCTCGAGAGATCATCCAGTTCAACCCCGACTCTGTCTTACAGATGGAGGGGTTCAGGTCCAGAGAGGGTCTCTGTCTTACAGATGGAGGGATTCAGGTCCAGAGAGGGTCAAGGTTGTGCCCAGAGCTTGGCCAGCACCGCCTCCCCATGTACCAGTCTGTACCAAGCCAAGTCTGGCCCCACAGGGCTATGGTGAACCTCACCCCTACTCATGGCTTGGTGTAGATCACAGCTTCCTCAAACACTAGGACAGGAAGGCTTTTGGGGGTGATCTGCTTCAGTGGTTTTAAACTGTACCCATAGAGCTGCAAGGGTGCCACCATAAGGAGATTGAAGAGAGCGTCCCCCAATAGGACTAAAGGTCTTCCACCCCCCTACACAAAGACACACACGTGTATACACACACGCACACACCAATCAGACAGATTCTAGTTTTATGTGTTTTTATATCAGTCTTTTGAGTGAGGTTCAATCGAAGAAAGGGTTTTGCTGCCAAAACCCAGTTTTAAAAACACTGATCAAGTACAATACTCCCATTTGACAGAGGAGGTGACTGAGACCCACAGAGAGAGCTGATCTGGCCTGGGAGGCTGGGGTTCCTTGGTGCCTGAGGCATCTGCACTGGTGTCAGGAAGGCCCCCAGCAGGAGCCAGATGCGCCATGTCTGTACAAGACCAGCCTGGTTATGAATCCCGCCTCTGCACCTGGAACTCTGAAATCTGTAAAATGGGTACAATCCTAACATCCCCACCTTGGGATTTTGTTTTAAAGATTTTATTTATTTATTTGAGAGAGAGAGAGAGAGAGTGAGAGAGAGCATGAAAAGGGAGGTCAGAGGGAGAAGCAGACTCGCCATGGAGCTGGGAGACTGATGCAGGACTCAATCCTGGGACTCTGGGATCATAATCCCAGCCAAAGGCAGTTGCTTAACCGACTGAGCCACCCAGGCACCCCACACCTTGGGATTTTTTAAGAATGAAACCAGGCAAAGTGGGAAGTGGATTATTCAGTACCTGACCAGCAGGAGTGCTTATTCTTAACATCTTTCTCTGATCAAGCCAGCTCTTAAGAGCAAAAACAATGGAAAAATGACCTTTTTTCTAATATTCTTACAGCTCACACCAAACTCAAGTACCAAACTAGTAAAAGTGGGAAATTAAGCTGACATCTATAGTTTATTCTAGACTGTGTGTTGTTTTAAACCCTTTGTATATATTATCTCATTTAATCTTTGTAATCCACCTGTGAAGTAGGTTAAACTATAACCCCCATTTTACACCTGCAGGGTCAAGTTACAGAGCTGGTAGAGGGTGGAGCTGGGATTCAGATCCGGGAAGAGCAGGAGGGATGTGGGCTGAATCACCAAGTCAGGACCAAGAAGCAGGAAAATAGAAACAGCAGCAAAAGGGGTATCAGCAAGAGAGGGGGAAACATAGGAGCGTGGACCACAAAGATGAACTTGGTTGATAAAACCAAACCCCTTATCTGATTCTGGGCTTGCTGGTGGCCAAAGGGACAAGGGAGGCATGGCCAGTTGCACGGATCTCAACAAGAAAGCTGGAGAAAGTATGTCGCAACCCTCCGCGGAGCTCAGATCTCCAGGCGCTCTGCTAGAAACACGATCTGCCTCCCACGGTGGTGGGAAGGCTAGCAGATCACCCCATCCCTGTGGCCACTTGCCGGGGCCATGTGCGATGACAGTTGAGGGCTGATAGAGAATGCCATATCACCCGCCTGGGTCAGCGATGCTCTGTGGGGCTAGGGTCACAGGCCTGCTCAGACCCTTCCAGAAACCCAACTTCCCCCAAGGACAGCTCCTGGAGCCCTGGAGGCCCAGCAGACACAGGGCCCTTGCACATACTGGATCACACACGGCTCCCTGGGCCCCAGAAGCTTGCAGCTGTCAGCACATGGCCCTGAGGGAGGGGAAGTTCTACTCGGCTCTCTGAGCGCAGGCCTGCTGACCAGGGCAAACCACAGCCAGATGTGATGTGTCGGACTCCAAGCCCAGCTCTGAGCTAGCCACAAGGCTTCTAGTTTCCGGAGCTGGCGCTTGGTCGGGAGTCCTCAAAGCAGATCTGGGGAGAGAGGCAGAAACTTGTGAAGAGCCCAGGACAGGAGTGCCCAGCACCCACCTGATAAAGCCCAAGTCCCTTAGCATGGCCCTCCAAACTACCCAGCTCCTGCCCCAGACGCTATGGCTTCCCCGTCACCCGCCCCCACAAACCCCTGCACAGACAGGCCCTTCCCCAACCGCCCCCCCCC
>PISX010006655.1:0-95640 GCA_004024625.1 Mellivora capensis | reverse complement strand
TAACAAGTCAGGAAATGACAGATGCTGGCGAGGATGTGGAGAAAGGGGAACCCTCCTACACTGTTGGTGGGAATGCAGGCTGGTGCAACCACTCTGGAAAACAGCGTGGAGGTTCCTCAAAAAGTTGAAAATAGAACTACCCTATGACCCAGCAATTGCACTACTGGGTATTTACCCTAAAGATACAAACGTAGTGATCTGAAGGGGCACATGCACCCGAATGTTTATAGCAGCAGTGTCTACAATAGCCAAACTATGGAAAGAGCCTAGATGTCCATCAACAGATGAATGGATAAAGAAGATGTGGTATATATACACGATGAAATACTATGCAGCCATCAAAAGAAATGAAATCTTGCCATTCGCAATGACGTGGATGGAACTAGAGGGTATCATGCTTAGTGAAATAAGTCAATCAGAGAAAGACAACTATCATATGATATCCCTGATATGAGGAAGTAGAGATGCAACATGGGGGACTATGGGGGTAGAAAAAGAAGAAATGAAACAAGATGGGATTGGGAGGGAGATAAACCATAAGTGACTCTTAATCTCACAAAACAAACTGAGGGTTGCTGGGGGGAGGGGGTCGGGAAAGGGGGGTAGGGTAATGGACATTGGGGAGGGTATGTGCTATGGTGAGTGCTGTGAAGTGTGTAAACCCGGCGATTCACAGACATGTACCCCTGTGGATAAAAATACGTTTATAAAAAATAAAAATAAAAAAAAAGAATATATATTTGCAGTCTTGCCCAAGGCCTGTGTTATCTCTTCTTCCCGGTCATAAAACAGTTTTCAGAGATGTTGACTGACTAGGCATACCACAGAAAATCTCATTGGTGAACTGTATCTAAGATATCATGGAAACTGGATCAGATGAAAAAGAAGTGGCCACTATACTGTAGGCCTAAGTAAAATACGTGCATAACAGAGGGTGTGAGGTACATCCTATGAAAATTTAGGTCCTGCCATATCAGTAACATTTTTGGGAGTCTTATGGTCTTGGGCACTTCAAGACATCCCCTCCAAAGAAAGGAAAGATTATAACAATATTTACACCCTACCACAAAGAAGAACCTTACCTAGCATATCCCATAACCAGGAATACAGTACCAAGTCATATGTCAGGCAGCATAGACAATTTCTAGCTTTGAGCAAAAACCAAAGCAGGAAAATAATGTATAGCATGGCGGTACAAGTATCCCTCTCATTTGAGTAACATAACCCACCAGAATGGAATAGTATTAGACATATCTGTGTTAGGATAAGATGTCATATGGTGTTTATAGCAAGCCCAAATGGAAGAATCACAGCACAAATGTCTAGGGGTTTGGTGTAACATCATGCCGTCTAAGACAGGCATTTACACAACTTTTGAAAAGTAGGTCCTGGTATACTACTGGGCTCAGGTATAAATGTAGGGCCTGATAATGGACACCAAATAACAAGAAAGCCTGAACTTCTCATTATGAGCTGGGAACCATCAGACAGCAATCATGAGATTAGGTAAGTCCAGGACCAATGCATCATGCAATAGAAGTGCAACACCAAGCATTAACAGGACCAAGAGACATAAAAAAGCAACATAAGCTGGTAGCTTAGACCCTGAAGTTATCTACTGCTGTTGCTGTGGCACTTGACCATTAAGTCATACTTAACATCACATGGGGAATCTCCTACATAGTCAATGTACTAGACCATAACAGATATGTTATGAGTTTGGATATGTTTTTTCTTAGGAAAAAAAAAATCCAGGTTTGGTTACAAATGGATTCTCTTGATATATGGGTGAAAGGTGGAAATGGATGAGGGCCCTATTGTATCTTGACTTAGAGGTGGTTCTTAACAACAGTGGCAAGGGGAAATGCTCCCAACAGGCAGAGCTTAAGGCAGTGCAGTTCTTTGTGAGGTTATAATGTGCCTGGCCTTATGTGCAGTGGTGAATGACTTGACCAGAGCTCAGTGGTCGGGAAGAATAAAAACTGGAAGGGCAGGAAAAGAAGGTCTGGGATAAAGGGATTTGGACAAAACTATGGGAACAGACATGAACTGTGAAAATCTTTGTATCAAATGTTAACACTTTTAACACCTTTAAAAGAGCACCCAGTATAGAAAAAGCACTAAATAACCAAGTGGACAATCTAATTTAATTAGCTGGTATCAGTCTCTGTCATCAACTTACCCAGTGCTAGCACAATGGGCACACAAATGAAACAGAGTGGCAAGGAGAGAAGCTATTTACGGGCTCGGCAGCATTGCTTCCACCTACCAAGGTTAATCAAGCTATTAATCTGACTGAATGTTCAATCTGCCAGGAACAGAAACCCAATGGTAATTCCCCAGAATGGCACCAACTCTATAGGAGACCAAATAGCCATTTGGTGGATACATTGGACCTTTCAGCTTGGAAGAGGCTATGATGCATGTTGACAGGAACAGACACATGTTCAGAGTTTAGATTTGAATTTTCTGCCTATAGCATGTCAGTCATGTATATCCACCACTGTTTGAGGATTGACAGTGTTAGATTTACCAGTGTCATCCTAAATAAGATAATGTCAGACCAAGGGACCCACATCAAAGAAAGAAGGTGCAGGAATGGGTACCTGGCACCTGACCAGGAGATCACTGGTCATGTCAACTACCAAACCGACCGAAACCTGCTAGCCCAAAGGAGTAATGGAGTGACCTCCTAAAAGCACAGCTGAAGCACCAGCTTGAAGGTCATCCTGTCAATATGGTGCTCCATCCCCAAAATGAAATGTACACTCTAACTCAATGGTCTTAATGTGGTGCTATGTTCCAGGTGAAGGAATACATGGTGCCGAGAACTGATACAAGGAAGCAAGTGTGGTCCCACTTACCACCACTCCCACTGACCCACTAGAGTAAGTTGTGCTTCCCATTCCTTAACTCTAGGAACTACATGGTCTGATGTCCCACTTTTCAAAGGGGAAGTGTTTCCAACAGGGAGCAGAAAGATTCCAGTTGTACCATAAGCTTTGGCTGGCACCTGGTCGTTTTAGCTCCTTAAGCCAAATGACAAGCTTGTAACAGAAAAAGGAGTCACCATCTTGGAAGTGGTAATTAACCCTGATTATTGGAAGAAAGGAAGACTTCTTATACAATGGGAACAGGAAGAAGTCTGTCTGACACCCATGTGATCCACCTGTCCAAGCTTGAGGCAAGTGGACTAATGCAACAAAGGCTTGAAGAACCCAAGGTAAGCGAAGCTCAGGGTGGTCAGAATCATGCCAAGAGGAAAACCACCAAAACTAGCAGAAGGTGAGGGAAATCTAGAGTGGATAATTGAGGAAGGAGATGGTGAGTATTACCTGAGACCTTAACACTATCATTAACGGTGCTAGTTTATCCTACCAAACTTATTCTTATAAGAATCCTCCATGAAAAGAAACCTATTGGAATCCTGGAAGTATGTAAGTAATCCTTAGTATGTATATGAAAAAGTGAATCCAAGAGGTACAAGCAGTTCACTGATATGCTGCCAAGATGCCCCTTTTAGGAATGAAGATGTTATTCTACCAGCTTTTGGAACTGCTGCCAGCTGTCAGCTGCCTTTGTAAAGTGCCTTGGCTGAAGAGAGCATCCTTGCTCAAGGTCATGGTTCCTAGCTGGGTGCAGCACATAAAGACTGATCATGGGGCTTTAAAGTCCTGTCCTTTACCCCAACTCATAACAACCCCCAAGGCCCATCTCAGTTTCAGATATTCCTCTGGATCACCTATGACCTTCATTAGACAGCATCGCAGTCCAATTTCCCCCTGTGCCCAATTCTGCTTCCTTCTCTTCCATTCCATAGGTTTTGCTTCCAAGAGAAATCCCTAATAAGTTTTCTGCTCACTAATCTCCATGTCATTTCAAAGAACCCAATGTATGAAACCAATGATGGTACCATATCAAGTAAACTCATGCTGTGGACCAGAAGTAATGAGATTGGTTCTAGTCAGATGTTTGGTTCTAATGTGTTGATTGATCTCAATCAATTCAATAAACTATATGACCTTTATTTTCCTCATCATTTTCATTGAGAAGAAAAAGTAATTGCTGTGGTCCATAGTCCTAGACTAAGAACCAGAATTTAAGTCCCTGAGTGGCTATTAATTGGTTTTTGGGACCTTGTGATTATCACTCCAAACCTCTGGGCCCATCTCTAAAATGACAGGTAGACTAAATGATCTTTATTTAGTGTCCTTTGTAGCTCTAATAGCCTCCAAACCTAAGTATATAAATCCCACATCATTATTTCTGTAACTTAGCATTTAAGATGGCATTTTCAATTTTATCAATAACTTTGTTGCCAAGAAAGAAATTTTTTTTTCAGTCCTTATGAAAAAATGTTTATAGTCCTTGCCAAAAAGAATTATTTTTTAAAAAAATCCTATTACTTCATTCTTTCTCATCTCTTTGTTCCTCCCTTATTGACCTTTTCTGAAATCCTTTTTAGCATGTATGTCCCCTGCCCCTATTCCTAGGAGACTCTGAGCAAATAATAGGGGAGTAAAATGAGTATTCAGTATTGGCATACAAGTATTATAAAGCTTAGTTTCAAACACTTCATGTTCTCTTCCCTTTTCCCTGTGTTTACAGCCTCTGCTGCATTATACAGGCTCTCTAGCTTATTTCTCTTAGTCAATATTTATAGCATGTTTACTACCAAAGCTCCTCCAGAAGCATTTTCAAGTCTTACCAAATGTTCTTCCTTCCCTAGTACCTATCTGCTCCTTGACACTCTGTCTGAACTCCTTTCTGGTCATTATCATAGGGGTTGCCTAAAACTACCCCTTCTGCTCTCCTGCTCTCCACTAACTGGTCCCACACATTCCCGTGAAGAAGGAAAGAGATATCAACACATTGCAACAGGAGCAATTAGAAATGGGGTTGGTGGCTGGCTGTGCCACTCTGGACATCTGAGGAGGAACCAAAATTAGAAACGAGCTGAGTCTGTTCAGGGCTTAGTGCTGTCAGAGGAGTTTCCTCAGTTAGTTCTCGAGGCTATATTTTCTGAGTCATCTTTCACAGCTCACAGGCCAAAACTCATAACTCATATGCTCTGCTCTCCATCAAGACACAGTTAATGTCAGAAAGTGGTTACACTCTAAAGGAAGATCTTTACTCATGTCATGACTGACAGCCCACAGAGTCCATGAAATGAAGGTCACAGTGCTCACCTGTATCAAAGTTGCGGTGAACATCTTTTTAAGTCATACAATAAAAGCATACCTCCTCTTCTCCTTCTCATCTCTCTCAAAGTACTTTAGAAAGAATCATGTTAAAAATAAATATGTATTCGCCTGGTTTGCAGACTCTAAGCTATGTGAACCAGAGACTTCATGGCAGAGTAGGGAAAGTGAGAAGCAGTGGGGCTCCTGTTAATGTCTCCCAGATGGTCCTAACTGCTTGTTACCTTCTCAAAGTTCCTTTAATCCTTACTGCTCAATGAATGTCAACAATAGTCTTTGGTTTATTTATTTATTTTTTTCAAATCCTGCCACTAAATTGCCCTGAACTGGTAAGAGGATAAAGCCCAACTCTGATAAACTAAAATATACCTGATTCTGAGTATTCTTGCTACGAACCTTCTTAAATTCCAAAGTAGTCCCAGTTACCCTATTCTCAATTCCTGGTTTAAATAGTTTAAGATAAAAGCATTTGCTGCTCCTCATCCCATAAGGTCAATGAACACACTCAGAATTATTTTCTTTCTTTCTTTGCTTATTGACACAGATCAAATCACAACCTACTCTACCTCTCCTGCTGTTCAACAGAGCTCAGAACACTGACATAAGGTCAGAGAGGTAACATTAATGCCACACTATGTGCGAGCAAGGAAAGAATGCTGGCTAGGAGATTTCTTGAGGAGAAGGAAATGTTTACCTCAGTTCCTCAAAGCCCTTCGGTTCTTTAAATGCTGCTCCCCCAGCCTGTTAACCTTGCACAGTAAGAGAGAGGTTGGAGATGGTGTGCCACATAAGTGAAACTCTCAGAATAGTTCAAAATGGGGACAGCAGCGCCACCAAGAGACGCTGTGAACATAAACTAAGAAAAACCAGTATAAAATACCTTGCACATGAGGGATGCTGGGTTAATCACCAATAACCTGAAGTTTAAAATATATTGGCTGCGATGTTGATTTAAGTGACAGGAGAGGTGTTGCATTACAACCATCTCTTTGAAATTCACACTCAACCTCTTCCATGTTTTTCGGCCATAGCATGCAATATTAGGTGTTAGAAAAGTTTACATTTGTTACTTATTGAAAAATTTGGTCTCTTAGTCATATTGAAAATATAATGTCTGCAAGTACAAAGATGATGGATGGACTCGTAAGTTCCTTAACTCTACTAGCATAACATGTTCTCAGCTCTGAAAGGGCAAATGACAGCAATTCCTTCAATTACGAAGAAGAAACTATGGTCATGGGAGCATCTAATGATGCTGACACCCCCCGCATTCAACCATCTACCCTAACCGTGGAAATGTGCTATGCTATTAGGGGAGAGCTGTATTTAACAGGAAATTCACAGCAGCACATTTTATCTTGGAAAATTGAGAGCTAAAACATTTCCAAGTACCACATGCCCCTTAGAAATTGCACAGGGTGCTACTTCTGGTATTTTATGACTTCGTGTGCCTTACCCTACAATAGACAAGAGTTTTCTTTTAAGAATTTGTCAACCGTAACCGAGTGATGGGCATTTAGGAGGGCACATGATGTGATGAGCACTGGGTGTTGTATGCAACTAATCTATCACTGAAAATTATATAAAAAAACTAATGATGTACTACTACAGGTTGGCTAATTGAATTTAAATTAAAAAAAAGAATTTGTCAACTACCGAGCATTCTATAACATCCATAATAGTAACTGATGGCATTTGTACATTTGTATAATGCTTTAGAGTTTTCAAATTGTCTGTAAATATATCCTACTTGATTAAATTCATTCAATAAATTTTAAGATCTGAAAATGAGCCAGGAAAATAACCTTCACAAATAAACCTACAACAACAACAACAAGAAGGCAAACTAGGTATTATTACCTTCATCCAGCAAATAAAGGAAAGGAAGGCCAGGATGTAAAGTGGTATCCCAAGGTTACAAGACGACAGATTAGAGAAAAGTTTGGCAAACGACCGAAAGATTTGTCAAGATAGTAAAGGTCAGTTGCTTGATAACTCAATTAGCCACATGATGATATATCAAGGAAAAATGTAGAGCCTCTAAAAACTCAGAAACCTCGATGCAGTTAACTGCTTCCAATTTAATATTTGAAATGAAACCTATAAATTTTACTTCTTTTCATTTTCCCCTCTTTTTCTGTTGAAACTAAGAAGAAATAAAGAAATGACCAAGTCTGATAACCAACAGGATGCTTTACGTTGTTTGTGCATGTTCCTGCCCCTTTGGTTAACTGATAGTATCTGTGGACCACTTCTCAGACTAATGTTTTTAATGTACAAAAGAAAATACCTAGGTTTACAAAAGACAACAATTAAAATGAAACACAGTTATCAACTATCAGAAGGAAAAATTGTGGGGCACCTGGGTGGCTCAGTGGGTTAAAGCCTCTGCTTTCGGCTCAGGTCATGATCCCAGGGTCCTGGGATCGAGCCCCACATCGGGCTCTCTGCTCAGCGGGGAGCCTGCTTCCTCCTCTCTCTCTGCCTGACTCTCTGCCTACTTGTGATCTCTGTCTGTCAAATAAATAAATAAAGTCTTTAAAAAAAAAAGGAAGGAAAATTGTGATTTAATGATATTATGTACTTCTGTATTAATGTATTTAATAACAAACTCTGATGGCAGCTCTAATAGCTACTCTAATTTAAAAATAGTGACAATGACTTCTGTGTTATTCCTTATCCTCCACAAGTAATTGAGTGGGAGGAAATCGGAGGAGGAGACAAACCATGAGAGACTGTGGACTCTGAGAAACAAACTGAGGGTTTTGGAGGGGAGGAGGGCTGGGTGAGCCTGGTGGTGGGTATTATGGAGGGCACATATTGCATGGAGCACTGGGTGTGGTGTAAAAACAATGAATTTTAGAACAGCAAAAAAAATAAAATTAAATTAAAAAATAAAATTAAATTAAAAATAGTGACAAAGCATGAATGGCATTTGCAGAGATCTGCAACAACTGCAGTGTGAGATGAAAATATGTATAATTTCTATTGGTGATAAGGTCACAGATATTCTTAATACTACTGTGGTTTGCACCCACATATATAATTGAAAGAACTGTTAAATTTCAGTCAGTGATTAATAATTAAACAGATGAAATTTTCACAGACCTCTTGAATTCTATCCAAGAGTTTCTTGTGGGTCCACGGATCCTGTATTTAAGACTTGTGCGGTAGGAGGAAGGGAAGAGTAAGAGCATCAAGAATGCACAGGAAGTATTCACAGAGGACTGAATTAGCAGTAGATTTCATTAGCCCAGATAAGAATACACTGTTTTCTGCTCTCTTCAAATTCTCCAGAGCCACTGGAACAACGTAGATAGTTTCCAAGAGCACCTGTTAGCAGATTCATGGATGGTCAGACCTCCTGGCTAAGACCCATTACAGGGTCTCCCTTCCTGAGCTGACTTCCATTCCTCCTGCTGGAGATAGGTGGACCCTCCTTGACAAAATGAGCATAGAGCCTTGGTGAGCCAAGAGAGTAAGAATGAAATCCTCCCTTATCTCCAGTGGCAGGTGGGGAAATTACAATAGCAAAATGGGAGTAAAACAAATTAAAAACATATCAGAGAGAATGTTTCACTTAATATAGTTTCTGCTTGACAAATTGTTTCTTCTCCTAGTGGAACACTTTATTTTATATGACACTAAATGGCAAGAATAAATCAAAAGCATTGTTTAGTTGGAGTAAGGAGAGAAATAAACGTGAATGAATTTAAAAGCGTAAGTCAAAATGGTACAGATACCTCTGATGAATGACAGCAGTTTACTCTCAATGGTTTCATTATGCAAATTGTGTTATTTGTTTTCGAGCTTTACTCAAAACAAATGATGATGCCAAAATAAAAGCAAATTGTATTCTTATCAAACATCTCATCAATGTGACTTAAAATATTACAAATTTTACTATATCCTGGCCTTTTTTATATTACCCACTGATCATTTAATTCCAAATGTTGACATGACACTGTAATATCATCACCAAAATTTTTTTCTTAATAAATATTCTGTGCATAGGAAAGCAACATGGGGAATTAGAGTTTATGGTAAGAAGAACAAAATGAATGTGATTTTTCTAGTCTTTCTGCCATATAAATAAGCTATTTCTTGTTTTATACCAGCAAGTTTATATTTCCTACCACGCCTCCATAGTAACAGTGAAAAGCCAAGTATTCCTGAGTTAAGGAAACAGCAAAAGGAAGCTAATTAAAATAAATTGTTCTCTGGAGCCAGATTGCCTTGGGTGGTAACTTGCCTTTTCCAGTTTAGAAGTCCTCATTCCCCACTCATCCTTTTCCTTCTGAGACTACCCACCAAGTCTCGATGTTGTTTCCTCTCCTCTCTGCTTAGATTCTTCTCAATTTAAATGCCATGATCTGTTTCCTCCCGTATCTCCCCTGCTTCTCCTCATAGCTTAATCCTAGAGTAATCACACAGAAGGCAGCATGAAATAAGGACAAATTTAAAGTAATGAAAAATGTGATCTTATGATAAGCAAGCATCAAAAGGATATGAAAAATACATGAGAGAAATATTTCAAATTCAGCAAAATCTATTATTAATTTTTTCTTCCCTCTAAGGATCAGAGAAAGACTTGGGATTTACCAGTAGACGAGCTCAGATTTCACCTATTTAAGAGTCATTTTACTAGTAAAATCTTCCTACCCACTGAACTCTAGTCAGTCACCCACCAAAGTAAGTATCACCTTGAACCAGATTTCTTAGAAATCTGAGCAATGTTCCTGTTAGCACAGAAGAAAACAACAGACCGGGAGAAGAGGGCTTCAGGACTAACAACAGTCCATCTTGGTCTGCTTACTATTCCATTCAAATCAATGAATACTCATTGAGCATTTGCTTTGTGAAAAGTCTCTGAGAAATATGAAATCAGTTGCAAAGGCTGCTACAAATGCACGGATCAAAAACAAAAAGAAAAGGAGTCGTGGTATTTATCCTGTGGACCAAGGGGAGATTCTCGAACTAGAAAATTCCATGACCCAGCTTCATTTTCGTAAGATTATTATTACAGGATAAACTGGAAGAAAAGAGATGTTACAGAACCACCTAAGAGAGTTCTTTCTTTTTGTTTCATATTAATGCTTGACTAATTCTGATTAGCAAATGTTTAGCAAGTGTTTTTGCTAAGACAGTGTGTTTGGCTTTTTTTAATGTTAAACTTTAAAGTCACATCTTAAAAATCCCCTTTTATCTTAAAATTCAAAAAAGGCTTTCTAATAAGAGAAAACCAAATTATTCAAAATATTGAAATAGAACCTGATGAACCAATTTAAATAGGATTATCTGAGCAAAGCATTAATAAATAACTTTAGCATCCAACAAATATGAAATATTAAGGAAATATGTCTACTTTCTCAATCGCTAAATTATTTTGGAGGATTTATAGAGAAGGAAAGACCATTCTCATTCCAAAAGAGAAAAATTTAACATATTCAAGAAGATTTTCAAGTAGAAGTTCAATAGGGCAGCTGAGCCCTGTTGAAAGGACAGATTAATCTGTTCTCCCTAACCAAACACCATTAAAGTAAAAGGGAACAGGTATAAACATATGACTACAAAGGACATGGATCCTGAACTAATAGAAGATGAAGAATGTTGACATAATTTTGGAAGATGAAGTGTGGATGGATGAGCGATGATTAAATTAGCAAGATGAGAAAACTGAAAGCCCTGCAGCTTTGCAGGGAAGGGTAGGTTGTCAAAAGGGAGCAAAATCTCTCGTAGTTCAGGACACTTGGCAGTTCAGGAACCGGAGCCACCGAGGAACTGTAATGCTCAAGACAGGGGTATGGGTTGGGGCTGACAACAGAGTATGGTCAAAAATCAGGATATGTACAAAAATCAATTCCATACCTGTATCTTCTTCCCAGGCCCACACTGCCAGATAGTTGCACCTCCCCTACACTGGCAGAAAACTGGAGACTGTTCTCAGGCTAGATAGAACGGAAGAGGTTCTGGACTCTGGGACTGGAAGTACAGATGTAGGTAAGAGAGAATGCCACCTATGCACTGACTTGGCCTCAGAGCATTGGCAGTAAGGCATCTAGGCTTCAGACAGCTGGAGAGAGCCAGTCCCGAAAAGGAGCCTAGAGAAATAGTTAAATGTCCACTCAATCCACGGTAAGACCAAACCAACCCATTTTCAACACACATACATATGGATAGTGCTTCCAATTCATGGCTTCATACCTAATTTATAAATATGATGAATAGCCAAGAATCACCGAACATTGTGGCAGGGCTTTGAAATGAAAGAAGAGGGGCACTGGCTGGCTCATCTGGAAAAGGCTTACTACTCTTCATCTCAGGGTCATGAGTTTGAGCCCCATGTTGGGTGTAGAAAGTACTTAAATAAATAAAACTTTAAAAAAAATGAAACACAAAATTTAAAAAAAAAGCAGGGAAGAAGGAAATTATAGGAAATAGAAATGAGAATATGTGCATTCCAAAAGAGAACCTCAAAAAAATCTACAGCGAATATCTTGAAAGTGATGAGAAAAAAATCACACCCTTGAATTAGAAGAGATGACTATATTAAAAAAAAAAAAAGTTCCGGAAATAAAAATATCTTTATCTCCCTTAAATTTCTGCTTAAGTGTAATATTCTCAGTGAGGCCTATCCTGACTCTCCTTTTTAAAATGCAGCATTGCCCACCTCTTGGTTCTTGCAATCCCTGTGTGGCTTTAGTTATGAAAAAATAAGACCCCCTAGGGCAAGGAATTACACTTATCTTTAGCACCTATAATGGCCCCTGGCATATCATGGTGGTTCACTAAATGTTGGTGAATGAATGAATGAGCAAAAAAAAGTCCTTTGAAATAAAAAATATAATAGCAAATGTAGAAAAAAACTAATAGGTTGAAGATAAAATTAAGGAAATTACCTAGAAGGTAGAATAAAAGGACCAAGAGAAGTAAGAAAACAAAGGAGAAAAAAATATGCAAGAAATAATACAAGAATATTTTCCAGAACGAGGATGTGATTTTCCAGATTTAAATGACCCTCTTAGGGGCCACAAAAACAAATGAGAAAGACTCACACCACAGCACATTATTGTGAAACTTCAGAATATCAAGGAGAAAGAGAAGATCCCAAAACTACAGAGAAAAAAGAATTATCTATGAAAATTAGGAATCCAAGAATCATTAACTTCTCAATAGCAACACCAAAAATAGAAGACAGTGGGAAATCACCTTTGAATTTCAGGGAGAAAATAACTTTTAATTTAAAAGTCAGTATCATGTGAAACTATTAATCAAATGTGATAACAGAACACACAGTTTCAGACATTCAGGTTCCTCCAATATTAGTTCCTTTGACTTTCTTGGAAAGATGTGGGGGAATGTGCTTCCCGCAAATGAGATGTAATCTAGGAAACAGTAATCAAGAAATCTAGTAATCCTAAAAAGAATAAAGGAGAAAGGCAGAGAGAATTCCCAAAAATAGTGAAGGGGAAGTGTCCACAACAGCTCTGGAGCAGGCTTTGAAAGTAGCCTGTTAAGATTACAGTAGAAGGAGGGGCACCTGGGTGGCTCAGCGTTAAGTTAAGCCTCTGCCTTCGGCTCAGGTCATGATCTCGGGGTCCTGGGATCGAGCCCCGCATCAGGCTCTCTGCTCAGCAGGGAGTCTGCTTCTCCCTATCTGCCTGCCTCTCTGCCTACTTGTGCTCTCTCTCTCTGTCAAGTAAATAAAATCTTTAAAAAAAAAAAAAAAGATTACAGTAGAAGGAGAGAGGATTCCACAAGGAATTCTGTAAGAAAAAAAAAAAATGATCCTGACCATAGTAAGATGTTTCTAGTTCTGTGCGAAGCATGTGGCTGATTAAGTAACAGGTAAAAAGAAGCTTAAGAAAACACATTAAAATAAGAAAATATAACTCCAGGGGCACCTTGGTGGCTTAGTCAGTTAAGTGTCTACCTTCAGCTGGGGTCATGATTCCAGAATCCTAGGATCAAGCCCCACGTTGGGCTCGCCACTCAGGAGGGAGTCTGTTTCTCCCTCTGACCCTCCTCCCTCTCATGTTCTCTCTCTCTCTCTCTCAAATAAAAAAATCTTAAAGAAATAAAAAAGAAAATTTAACTCCAGGAAAAACAAAACCACAGCAAAAAGAAAATATAGAATATTACAGGGCTCAGCCCTGTAATATCAACAGTCATGATAATAAAAATCCTAAACATTCATTTAAAATGGAAATTCTGATACAAATGTATTAGGAGGATAGAGACAGTGGTAGTCGGGGCAGGGGACAGGGAAGCAGGAATGAGTAAAGAAAGCAAAACTCTCAAAATAAGACATCGACAAGTAAAACCTAAAGTTTAAAATCAAGATTCACAGTATAAGCACTTTACTTAGATACCTGGGGGCAACAGTCGAAGACACAGCCTAGAGAGTGGAAAATGGCTGCCTCTGTGACACGAAACATTGGATGTGGGAGGGCTGTGTTCTGGGGATGTTGCTTTTGTTGGGGAAGGCAGTCAATGTGCACAATCTTTTGACCCCCAATCAGTGCACAGAAAAGAACCTAGAGCCTGGAACACTTCCTTACCAAGAGATAAAGAGCCCACAGAGCCCACTATGGAAGCTGGTCTTGCTCTGCCTCTCCTCTACGTGAAGACAGCATCGTTCTACCCAGCACGTGACTGCATCGTGCTTTCCTCGATAACAAGATGCAGTTGGCAGAAGGTTTGGGATCAGTAACTGCTATAGAGTACTCCACTCTCTCAGCATTGATCACCGGAGCTCTGCCTGCCATTCTTATTATAAGCTTTGTAATACTATTTGACTTACTTAGTTATATGCAATTTCTATCTTACTAAACATAAAAATTCATTGAGCATTATTTCAAGTAGTAGTGCTGCAAATAGTACTGGTATAAGTCCCACTGATGTGGGGAACTGTAATCACCACGCATGCTGACTTCTGTAACAAATGATGCCCGGTTTCTTTATCATTATTTACTGTTATTTTTTTTTAAGATTTTTTTTAAGATTTTATTTATTTATTTGTCAGAGAGAGAGAGCGAGCACAGGCAGACAGAATGGCAGGCAGAGGCAGAGGGAGAAGCAGGCTCCCTGCTGAGCAAGGAGCCCGATGTGGGACTCGATCCCAGGATGCTGGGATCATGACCTGAGCCGAAGGCAGCTGCTTAACCAACTGAGCCACCCAGGTGTCCCCATTATTTACTGTTATTAACAAACAATGTATTTGGCCTACGACAGGAAAAAAGTAGAATCTTTGATTATGCAGTTTCGAAACACTGAAGCTCTTTTGTGGGTACATTCTCTAAATCCATACATAAAGGAAAGTGGCAAAACTAATTTAGCTATGTGGCAACAGGTAGAGGGAAAGAAAAACGAAAGAGCCATTTTTTAAGTAAGCACTCAAGTCCATATATTTGCAGGTGGCAGACAAAAGAAGACACATCCACCCAGAAGGAAAATATGGGTTCTGGAAGCTTGAGTCGGAATCTGGTGGTTAATGGGATATAGGAAATGAGATGGCAAGGAGAGTGCACATTGGTTTTACTTGAATAACAACAGAGTAGGTGGTGATGTTGTTCCCTGAGAGAAGGAACGGGGGAGAAAGAAAAATCTGGAGAGCTGGGAAGTGAAGAGCTGTGTTTTGAATCCTGCTGGGGGTATCGGTAGTCGACTGGACTTAAAGGTCGGAACTCAGGGAAAAGATCTGGACTAACGCTAGAGATTTAGAAGACGAGCACAAAGGTGGCCGGTGAACTTGTGAGCACTACCCAATAGGGTAGGCGAGAACAATAAAGCACAGTGTGCGGAGTTATACACTAAGCAAGGGCTAAGAATGTTGAGAAATACCAATAGTTCAAGAAAGAAGAACCTGCAGAAAAAACAACAACAACAACAACACAAACTGTGCACAAGGAGACAAAAAGGAAAAAGGAATACCAAGAATATGATTGATCTGACAGCAGCCAAAAGCAGAGAAAAATTCAGGAACAAGAACACAGGTAACTGAGTCAAAAGCTATAGAGTAATGAAAGAGGAGTCCATGGAACCAGAAATAAGGCCATTAACAGTCCAGGTGGGAGAGATTTGGGTGGAGCTGTGGGAAAGGAAGCCCACTTGCACTGGGCTGGTGGAAAGCATGAAGATGAGAAAACTGTAACGTTTATGGATGACTCTACAAACGAGGAGGAGAGAAAGAAGGACTTGAGGCAGTTGCGGAAAGAAAGAGTATTACCATTACACAAACAAAACAGTAAACCTTTACCTGCTTGACTAGGCACCTGAATCCCTGCCTATCTCTTCCCCCATCTGCTTTTTAGAAAAACTGGTCCTGTGTCAGAAATGCCAGATAATGTCCGAAGCCCTAATCCAAGCAGAAAAGACCACCCCAAGCCAGTACTGGTCAGATGCTGAACTTCTGGTATTGTTACTGCTAGCGAGTCATGTTGGCATGGGTATCATTGACACGTTGCCTCCCTCCCTGACAGCGACCTACAACAGGTGTGAGTTCACCCCACTGTGTTGACACTGTGAGTTCTGACCACTAGCTGATGAGCACAAGTCCCTGCGTTTTTTGCCTGAGCAACTGTCCTTCCTCACAGACCAGTGCCACCAAGCAGTCACCGTGCTTCAACACCAGCAGCACTTATAATAGTAAATTACCACTATTTAGTGCTTATTATGTGCCAGGAACCATGCTAACTAAGTGCTTCATAGACATTATCTAATTTCCTCCTCTCAACAATTTTATCATTTCTCTTATTTCTAGGTGTGCAAATTGAGGGTTGAAGAAATAAAGAAACTTACTAACATTCACATCTAATAAGTGCTGAATCTAGGATTTGAACTTGGGTTTACCTAGCACACCTATGAACATAAATGAGAATAGACCTCATGGGTACATTTCTATCCCAATGAAATCAGGCTTCCTGGTGCAAAAGGATTATGGCCTATGCTTCCAGATCGTCAAGCCATAATAGTTCCCCCTGAACAAACCACTGATTGGGCCACACAAGCATAAAACAACAGCCCTGCCCTGAAAGACTTTTTAATCTAGCTGTGGAGATCAGACAAATAGGTTTGAAATGCAATGAACTATATAAAGTAGCATATGATTAAGGGTCAAATGACTAGTACAGATTAGAAATGCTATTTGGAGGTAAGAGGAAGAAGAGATTCAATCAAGCCGGGAGGATCAGAAAAGGCCTGAGCTAAATCTTGAAAATCTTGAAAAATGGCTCCAATTTTAACAGGAAGAGAAGAGGGAGGAGGATATGAAACCAATCAGCAGATATGAAATTGGGACTGAAATGTTAGTGATAGCAAATGCAGGAAATGAGCAGGTCACTGCCATGTGAGCTGGGCAGAGCCAGTCTTTCTCAGCATGGAAACATCCACGACCGAAGTGGGGAAGCTTTCCCTCCCAAGCTCCCTTAAAGACTCCTAGCCCGATGGTGGTTTTCTTTTCTTCAGTTAATAAAAGGCTTTCATTTTGTGAGATACCGCTCCATCCTACCATTAACCAAACCCCAATTCAAGTTATTTCAGGATGCTGATTTCCTCATATTTCCTGATATGACTCATGTGGTGGCAGCTTGAAGGAACAGGCTTAAAATCTCTAATTGAGGCAGCAAAGAAATAGTGAATTAAACCTTTTCTGTCCTTGCTGCTGCCAAAATTTTACGGAAGAATGAAACACATATATTCATGTTTGTATACGTTATGAGCCAGATCAGTTCATTAAATTTTCACAGAGTGGAAGCAAACTAAAAAAAATTTTTTTATATTCTGATTTATTCATCAAAACTTCCAGCTTGATAAATGAGCAGAGGATTTCAGAAAATTGTCTTATAAAGGAAAATCTCTCTCTATGGAAGGAGGCATTATTATACTCCTGGTTATTATAAATAGGAGTATTAACTACTGTATTTATTTAAGAAATGATGATTAAATAATGAGATGATGTCTTTGTGTGTTCCAGCTTTTGTTTTTCCAATTTGGTGAGAAGGAGACACAGGAAAACATCCGACTAGGTTTGGGAGTGAAGGAGTCAGAAACAATGCAGGGAAGGAACATGTTTGGTATTTTTAAGATGTTCATGTTCTCAGTCATCCTCTAAATACCGTTCTGGGCACTGGCGATTAAATTAAATGACTACAAGTAGTAACATCCGGTGTTAACGTTAGTCCCGTACAGACCTTTGAATGTAAAGAGAGGGTGTTTTTCGAGAGGGTGTCATTTTTGACTGTCTGAGAATCTCGGTGCATGATTACACTGAAAACTTCTCATTTGCATATAATGTCACAATCAGCTCCACTCCATTTGCAGTCAAATGTCCACTGCTAATTGCCAGACATCCAATATTTATGTGTTTAAATATAGTGGATAAATATTTATGCCTGGAAAAGAATGAGCTGGATCTTCATTAATCTGAAAAAATAAAGACAAAACAAAAAGGTCATGCAAAGTAGAAGCTGTTCTAAATACCACGCACTGAGAAGATTATGTTTCTGGCTTTTAATCCATATTCATTTCAATGTCCCCACAGGAACACGCTACGACTCTTCAGTAAATGATTGTGGGATTGATTTTGCCAACGGAAACACTAAACTGGCTGTCTCCAGTCAATGGAGGCTGTGCTGTGTGGTCAGGTTTCCAATAGAGGCCAAATGTGTTTGTCATTGGCTTGGGGGACCCCTGCAGGGATCCATTGGTGTGCATGAGTATGCATAGTGGTTTTTTAATGTTTTGACTCAAGAAAGCAAATGTGGCTTTTTTTGGTTTGTTTGCTTGTTTGTGGAATGAGTGGTGGGAGAAGATCAGAAAAAAATGGCGAAGATGACGGAGAAGAGAGCAAGAAATTTCCCACTCTCTTCATCATGTGCCCTCATGGAAGTAAGGGTGAAGGCGACATGCCAAAGGAGCAGACTTCGGGGAACTACGAGGCTTAAAAGTGTACATCACTGCCCTGCACAGTCTGGGCATCTGAAGGACTGTGTTTCAGGAACATCAGCGTGCGGTACCCACAGCAGAAACGATGATATTTGCAAGGAAGGCAGTGGTGGAACAACCAAGTGAGAGCTAAGTGAGAAGGCAGAAGTAGCACAGGCAAACCTCAGAGATCTTGCAGGCTCAGCTCCAAGACCACCACAATGAAGCGAATATTACAATAAAGTGAGTCAAATAGCTTTTTTGGTTTCTCAGTGCATATAAAAGTTTTGCTTATACCATACTGTAGTCTATTAAATGTGCAATGGCATTGTGTCTCAAAAAACAATGTATAGGCCTTAATTAAAATATACTTGATTGCTAAAAAAAAGTACTAATCATCATCTGAGCTTTCAGTGAGTCATAATCTTTTTGCTGGCAGAGGGTCCTGCCTCAATGCTGATGGCTGCTGACTGATCGGGGTGGTGGTTGCCGAAGGTGGGGTGGCCATGGTAATTTCTTAAAATGAGACAATGACATTTTGCCACAACCGTTGACTGTTCCCACCACGAATCATTTCTCTGTAGCATGCAATGCTATTGATAGATAGCATTTTACCCACAGTAGAACTTCTTTCAAAACTGGCGTCAATCTTCTCAAACCCAGCTTCTACTTTATCAACTAAATTTATGTCTTATTCTAAATCCTTTGTTGTCATTTCAACAGTCTTCACAGCATCTTTACCAGGAGTAGTTTCCATATCAAAAACAACTTTATTTTTCATCTGTAAGAAGCAACTGCTCATCTGCTCAAGTTTTATCGTAAGATTACAGCAATTCAATCAGGACATCAGGCTCCACTTCTAATCCTAGTTCTCTAGCTACTTCTACCACACCTGTAGTTACTTCCTCCACTGAAGTCTTAAACCCCTCAAAGTTGTCCATAAGGGTTGAAATCAACTTCCAAACTCCTGTTGATGTTGATATTTTGAGCTCTTCCCAAGAAAAGTATTCTTCTCATGCCACAAATGTTCTTAACAGCATCTAGGATGGTAACCCTCTCCAGAAAGTTTTCAATTTACTTTTCCCAGATCAACCAAAGGAATCACAATCAATGGCAGCTATAACTTATGAAATGTACTTCTTAATAAGCCTTGAACGTCCAAATGACTCCTTGATTCATGGGCTGCAGGATGGATATTGTGTTAGCAGGCATGAAAACAGAATTAACCTCACTGTACATCTCCATTAGAGCTCTTGGGTGACCAGGTGTATTGTCAGTGAGCAGTCGTATCTCGAAAGGAATCTTTCTTCTAAGCAAGTTTTAACAGTGGGCTTAAAATATTCAGTAAACCGTGTTGTAAACGGATGGGTTGTCATCCAGATTTTGTTGTTCCATTGACAGAGCATAGGCAGAGTGAGTAGATCTGACATAATTTGTAAGGGCCTTGGGATTTTCAGAATGGCCAATGAGCATTGGCTTCAACTTAAAGTTATCAGCTGCATGAGCCCCTAGCAAAAGAGTCAGCCTGACCTTTGAAGCTTTGAAGGGAGGCACTGACTTCTCATCCCTGGCTATGAAAGTGCTAGATGGCATCTTCTTCAAGTAGAAGGCTGCTTCATCTACACGGAATTATCTGCTGTTCAGTGGAGGCCCCTGCATTAATGATCTCAGCCAAACCTTCTAGATGACCTGTTGTAGCTTCTACGTCAGCAGTCACTGCTTCATTTTGTACCTTTATGTTATGGAGATGGCTTCTTTCCTTAAACCTCGTGAACCAACCTCTTGCCAGCTTCCAACCTTTCTTCTGCAGCCTCCTTACCTCTCTCAGCCTTCATAGAATTGAAGAGAGTTATAGTCTTGCTCTGGATGAAGCTTTGCCTTAGGGAATGTTGTAGCTGGTTTGATATTCTATCCAGACCACTAAAAGTTTCTCCATATCAGCAAGAAGGCAGTTTTGTTTTCTTATCTTTTATGTGTTCAGTGGAGTGGCACTTTTAATTTCCTTCGAGAACTTTTCCTTTGCACTCACAACTTGGCTAACTGTTTGGTACAAGAGACCTAGATTTGGGCCTATTTCAGCTTCTGACAAGCCTTTCTCACTAAACTTAATCATTTCTAGCTTCTGATTTAAAGTGAGACACGTGTGTCTCTTCCTTTCACTTAAACACTCAGAGGCCGGTCTAGGGTTATTAATGGGCCTAATTTCAATAGAGTTGTTTCAGAGAACAGGAACACCCAAAGGAAGGGAGAGAGATGGAGAAGGGCCAGTCAGTGGAGTAGTCAGAATGCATAGAACATTTATAGATTAAGCTTGTTACCTTAGATGCCTCAGTTCATGGAACCCCAAAACAATAATAAAACTAATATCAAATATTACTTATCACAGAGTTACCATAAAAAATATAGTAATAAAAATATTTGAAATATTTCAAGAATTACCAAGCTGTGGCACAGAGACTAAAAGTGAGCAAATGCTGTTGGAAAAATGGTGTCAACAGAACTGCTCAACACGGGGCTGCCACAAACCTTCTACTACTAAAAAATGTAGTGTCTGCCAAGTGCAATAAAACAAAGCACAATAAAATCAGGTATGCTGTAATGTGAGCAGTCTTGTTGCTGGGTGCAACTGAGAAGCCATTCTGAAAAATTCCAGGATCAACTGAAGGAGATTTTAAGAAGAAGCTGGTTTTCTCTATAAGTAGAGAATGGGTTGGGAGGAGGTGGCAGAGAAATCGGTCCATGAATATGCTCATGCTCTTTTTCTGGCCTTTGAATATTATATAAATATGAGACACGTTTGTGAATTTAATGTTAAAGGTCAACATCCTCTCCAAACGTAGCCAGGCAAAAAGATTCATCCCAGACTAGTTTGTTTGATGACTCCTTGAAGCATGAACCTCTCAGCATGAATAGTGATGAGTATCTGGGAGTTATTTAACTTTACTCAATACCATTATTTTTGCAGGACATTGCTTCTTCCATGTGCTAAAGAGCTGGTTATTTCATCATCACTTTGGAAAAAAGTTTCTATAAGGATGTGAAAGATGCTCTTTCAAAGCTAGGAAGTAAGCAATTACTTACAAATTATTCCAACTCCTGTTGTACCCAGCATTGATGCAGTGAAAGTGAGGAGAGGGCTTTAACTGGAAACTGACTCAATGCATGTTTTTTTTGTGTTGCTATTCTAGAACATTAAATTACCTACTATAGTTTACTAACATCTTAATGAAAGACTGAATGTTCTTCAACCAGATTGGGAACAAGGGAAGGATACGTGCTCTCAGCACTTCTATTCCACATTAAACTGCAGCCCCTAGGCATTGCAATAGGGCAACAAAATGAAATAAAGGCATACAAATTAGAAATAAAGAAGTAAAAACATCTCTATTCATAGACAATATGGTCATGAACACAGACTATTCTAAGCAATTTACAAAAAAAGTTACTGAAAAATCCACTATGACTAGTAAATGAGTTTAGCAAAGTGTCAGAATACAAGACCAATATACAAAAATCAGGAATTTCATTTCTACATACTAGCAATGTATTTTAAGTTTTCATTTAATCATCCAGGGTTCATCCCAACAAGTGCACTCCTTAATGCCCATCACCTATTTAACCCATTACCCAAATCCATCTCCCTCTGGTAACCATCAGTTTGTTCTCTCTGTAGTTAAGAGTCTGTGTTTCTGTCTGTCTCTTTTTTCCCTTTGCTCATTTGTTTTGTTTAACAACTTCCACATGTGAATGAAACCATATAGGATTTATCTTTCTTTGACTGACTTGGCTCACTTAGCATTATACGCTCTAGCCCCATCCATGTCATTGCAAATGGCAAGATTTTGTTCATTTTATGGCTGAGTAATATTCTATTGTGTATATATATATAACATATCATCTTTATCCAGTTATCAATCTATGCACATTTGGGCTGCTATCATATCTTGACTATTATAAATAATGCTGTTATAAATACAGGGGTGCATATATCCCTTTGAATTCATGTTCTGTGTTCTTTAGGTGAATATCAAAAGTGCAATCGTTGTATCCTAGGGCAGTTCTATTTTTAACTTTTTGAGGAAACTCCATACTGTTTTTCACAGTCGCCGTACCAGTTTGCATTTCCGCCAACAATGTTAAGAGGTTTCCCCTTTCTCCACACTCTCTTCAACACCTGTTGTTTTCCTGTGTTGTTGGTTTTAGCCCTTCTGACAGTGAGAAGTAATATCTCATTGCAGTTTTGGTTTGCATTTCCCTGTTAATAACTGATGGTGAGGATCTTTCCATGTGTCTGTTGGCCACATGGATGTCTTCTTTAGAATAACGTCTGTTCATGTTTTCTGCCCATTTTTACCTGGATTATTTGTTTTTTGGGTGTTGAGTTGTAGAATTTCTTTATATATGTTGGATACTAACCTTTTATCAGATATGTCATTTGCAAACATCTTCTCCTATTCATAGGATGCTTTTTAGTTTTGTTGATTATTTCCTTTGCTGTGCAGAAGGTTTTTATTTTGATGAAACCCCAACAGTTTATTTTTGCTTTTGTTTCCCTTGCTTCAGGAGACATATCTAGAAAAAAGTTGCTACAGCCAATGTCAAAGAAGTTACTGTCTGTGTTCTACTTTAGGATTTTTATGGTTTCTTGATTCACATTTAACTCCTTAATCCATTTAGACTCTATTTTAGTGTATGTGGTAAGAAAGGGGTCCAGTTTCATTCTTTTGCATGTTGCTGCCCAGTTTTTCCAACACCGTTTGTTGAAGAGACTATCTTTTTTCCATTGGATATTCTTTAGTGATAAATATTTTTAAATGAAAGTTTAAACATACCATTTAAAATAGCATCAAAATACATCAAGTATTTAAGGAGAATGTGTCCAAATGTATTTAAGGCGTATACATTGAAAACTACAAAATATTGCTAACTGAAACTAAAGAAGACCAAAATGCCAAAGAAGTACACCATATTAATGAATTAGAGAATTTAAGATTATTAATATATTCATTCTCCCTAAATTTATCCATAGGTAAACACAATCACAATCAAAGGCAGCAAGGATATTTTTTGGTAGAAATTTAGAGGATAATGCCAAATTAATCATTTGTGGCAAATGTTATAAGGTACCATCCACACCCCCTTTCAGAATTAAAGGAATTCTACTCTTTAGCCACTGGTAATGCCTCAGATGTTAGTCCCTTTGGGGATTGTCTCAGCAAGAGAAAGCTGCTTCACTAAAACCACGCCCCCAATTCCAGGGCTGTCTGCATTCAAGAACTGATTGATATAGGGGAGGAAAGGCCTGACACTCTCATTTCAACTCCAGACAACCTGCAGGTCACTCCATCCTTGCCACATCAGGACAGGCACTCCACTAAAACTGCGCTGTAGACTGACATCTGTCTGACAAATCCTATTTCTTTTCTTCCCTTCATACAAATGTTGATACAAAGGCATTCCCCCATAAACCTCCTGCATGCTAATTTCTTTTTTTTGCATTATTTATTTATTTAATTTATTATTTATATATATATATATATATATATATATATATATATACATTTTTCTAATTTCTCTTCAGCTTAACAGAATTCATAGTTTTTGCACCACACCCACTGCTCCATGCAATGCGTGTTCTCCATAATACCCATCACCTGGCTCCCCCAACCTCCCACCCCCGCCCTGCCCCTTCAAAACCCTCAGGCTAATTTCTATCGTAGAGTCTGCTTTCTGGGGAATCCACCTGTGACAAAGTCAAGGTATAGGAGTCACAGGAGCTCAGGAACCAATGCATTACAAACAATGACTGCTTAACAATTAGAGTGGTCCAAAAATAGAATGTTCTGCTCTGCAAAGCAGTCAGTTTCTTAGCATAGAAAGATCTCAAAATGATTGCCAGACATATTGTCGAAGGTTTCTGATTTAGTGAAAGATTTAAATATATAACTAAGAAGTCTCTTCTGATTCAAATATCCTCAACTAGCTTTCTGACTTGGGATAAATCACTCATTCACTTGAGACTGTTTCCTTTTTAGGAAATTAAGAGTATTAGCTGAACACTGAAGTTCCTTGGAGCTCCCGTGATTTTTATAATCTGTAATGTGTTGTTACAAGAAGCTTGTAAGAAAGGTAGAGCTACTGTGATCCTGGTTTCACCGATAAGGAAGAGGAAATGTGACAGATCTAGACTAATGGCTTTTACAGCAGAAAGAGAATGCAGACCCCTCTACGCAAAACAGCTGATTTTCTAGGAGATGCTCCAAGCTCCTCTGAAAAGAGTGTTTGTCAATTACCCATCTACTACAATTGATTTTCATTTAGTTACTTCTTCATATTCATCAAACTCACCCACATCTTATTCTCTTTAATATGTGATGCCAACACTTTATACTCCTGTCAGCTGGTACATGAAACCATCAACTTGTTTGCTGAAAAGTTATCTGGTGCTCAGCAGGAAAGTTCAAGAAAACCTTTTATTTCAGTTCCTGATTTAAAAGACCCATATACATACCAGAAGAGAAAGGGCAAGTAACACATATATGAACATACTTTCTGATTACTTTTATTATCCAAAGTCCCTAAAGTCAATGATGCTGCTAAAATATTATACTGACATTAGCATTAGATATTACTAATATTTTAGTAGTGCTTTATGGTTTACAAATAACCTTCAAGTACATTATTATATTTTCAAGTATACTTATAAGTAGAAAAGTAATGCTCAAGAAGTAGTAGCTATTTATTATTATTATTATTATTATTGCCACCTAGGAAAGACTAGAAAAACTAAGATTATCTCATGCATGAAATATTGAGAAGTGGCACTGGAAATAATGCTAGTCACGTGGACAATTAGGCTTTAAAATGAATATTATCTAATATCTTTTTCTGAAGGATTTTTAAAACTGGAAAAGAGTCACATGTGACAGCAAAGATCTGAGGTGGGTGTGTGTGGAGGCAAACACCCACTTAACAATCTATTAAGGTTCCTAGAATAAAAGCACACACCCACTAGTACTTCCTAGATTATTTAAATTTTCATATGTCAGAGGATCATCCCAGAAAAAGTTTTGTGAATTTTTCTTGCTAGACCACTAAACACAATAAAAATCCCCTAGGAAATCCCATGGGTATTTTTTGTAAAGTCCACGCCAACAAAGCAGCCAACATTGTGACTCTCTTTAATCCGCCTTCCAAATCAGCACATAGGACCTTTCAATTTGAGCCTAATCAGCAAAATTCCTTTGGTGAATATCTGTATCAACATCAATATAACTTAGGAGAATACTCAGAGAAAATAACTATAAACAAATCAGATCTCGTACTTTAAAAGCACTGCTTGGACAGGTCTACCTTCTCTGCAAAAATATTTTTGTTGTTTTGCATCGTCATTTGGTTGAATGACAGGAAAGAAAACATTTCAGTTGGCAAACAATGAAAAAATCGTCCAACAGTCAGTCTCCATTTCAATATTCTGAGACTAAAATATATAGATATAGCTCTAGATTTATCTTATATTTTCTAGAATGTGATAACATAAGATGAAAATACCAAATGTCTAAACATAACTAAAAACTTCAGCCTTAAATAGCTGCTAGCTGATTAATTCTGGCTCCCACCCTTATGCTTTGTGACTTGCAGTTAAAAAACAAAAGCAATGCCAAGCCCAAAACAATACATGTAGGATGTTGAACAGTCCACTGAGTTTTGCTCTTTTTGCCGGTGGAAAACCATCTTAAGAAGCAAAAGGTGGTCCCAACTCATGATGCTGGGCTGAGCCTACAGTGCACCTCCCCTCTGGCAAAAATCCCTTTTCAAGCCAGAAAACACAGCAAAAGAAATAGATGAAACCACCTCAACAGTAGAAAACAAAGGAGGGAGACCTCACGAAAATACCACGAAAGGCAGAAGGCAGAGGACTGGATGGAAGAAAGAAGGCAGAGCCTATGATGTAACTAAGAAAGGAGAGAGGAAAAATGCAAGGACAAAAGGAACCCTAGTGCCCCACATTCAAGGTGGCAGATGCTAGAAGCAGAAAAAGGTCCAGAACATACAGGTCTTCCTCCTCTGCCTGCTCCCCCAACCTGTTCAAGTGCCAGGCAACAGAAGCACGAATCCTCCTTCAGATGAGCATGAGTGGCAAATGACAGTGGAGGGACAGGATGGCACCTCAGGCACCTGTGGGCACCCAGGAGAATAGGGATCCCTGGGCACGCAGTTCCCTTCCACTTCTTATCACACTCAAAAACCGGTCCTGTCCTTCCCATCAAGCAGGCTGTAGAAACAGAAGCAATTTTTTCTGAGTTTATTAAAGACTTTCAGTTGTAGAGATGTGCAAGGATCATCAGATACTTAAAGAAAGCCAACACCATTAAAGGGCAATATGAAATTTAACAAAATGAAAAAATTTACATGCAGAGAAAGAAAACTTAAAATCTGAGTAGTACAGGTCTTCTGATCATTACAGATAATAGTCCCCAAAGGCTACAAGAGACTATTGCATCCTAAAAATCAACAAGAGGCTGAGGAGGTTGACATTTTGACTATAAAAATACATACTAATCAAATGAATAAATACAGAATTTCAAATCTATAGAAGTTACAGAAAAAGACAGATTGACATTATTTACCACCTACAAAGGCTATTTGAAAAAAATGACTAGAGGATGCATTGAGCAGAGGGTTGGGGAGAGAGCAGAAAGACAAAAAAGAAAAAAGGTTAAAAGTACAAGAAGAAATGGGCACTTGGGTGGCACAGTTAAGCCAACTTGATTCTGACTCAGGTCATGATCCCAGACTCATGGGATCAAGCCCTCCGCTGGGCTCAGTGCAGAGTCTGCTTGAGATTCCCCTTCTCTCTCTCCCTCTGGCCATCCCCCATGTTTGTGTTCTGGCTCCCTCTAAATAAATAAATAAATAAAATCTTTTTTAAAAATGAAGGCACAGTGGGATTCAAAGAATAATGACAAATAACAAAAGAGCATTTAGAGTTGTCTAAATGTGCTGAAAGGACAGGACAATAAAACTGCAGTAACAATCAAACTAAAATTCCCAACTATATAAAACCAGAAATGTTCAGAGGTATCTATTTGATTAATGAGGAAGACTGCAATTGTGAATCATTGAACTTTAGGCGAGTAATATATGCGTCTATGATAGAAATTTAGGCATAATTATTCAAAATAGAATTATCTTCCAAACCCATAGAGTGAGGGAAAAATAGGAAAAAAAAAGTTCAATCTAACAAAAGGCTGTAAAGGAGGTAAAGAGAAATATATAGAAAGTGAGATAAATAGAAAAAAATAAAACTGCAGGAAAAAGTATCATTAGTCATAATACATATGCCAGGGTTAAACTCATCTATTAAAAGATAGCAACTCACGGATTAGGTTAAAAAAGAAAACCTCTTTATAAACTGTTCATCACTGACATCCAAAAATGGAAGCACACAGAAAAACGTAAAGGAACAAAATGGAAAAATACGTCAGACAAATTCTAACAAGAATATAAGCCAAAGGAAAACTTCATATGAAAATAGTAAATGCTTCCTTAATTAAAAGAAGACTCCAGTAAGAAAACGCAATAGTTACAAATCTATAAGTAGCTAATAAGCTTTTCTATTTGCATAAATAAAAAGAGATACAAGTAATAAAAAATCTTAAAGGAAGATGCTAACAAAGCTCTCTCAAAAACTGACAAAGCAAGGAAACAAAATAAATAAAGAATTAGGACATATAAAACATGATACACCACATTTTATGCTTTATTTTTTTCAAACACACCATTGACAAAAACTCACTCTGTATTATTAAGCCACAAAGAAAATTTCAACAAATTCTCAAAAGTGGAAATCATGGAAACCATCAAGAATAGTGCAAAAAAAAAAAAAAGAAAGAAAGAAAGAAAGAAAAATTCATAATCTCAATGAAAAAAAATGCTAGCACAGCCCTTCCAGGAAAATAAATTAAATAACTGGAAATTGTTGATCACATTCAAAATTACTTTTAGGTCAAAAGGGAAACAGAATGAAAATTACAACCTGATAGAACTACTAAGAGTGCAAAAATGAGAAAACAAGACCACACCCAGAGAGTTACACCAAAGTGGCATTAACAAGAGAGATGGCAAGTCCTTGCACTAAGCTTTCAGTTAACTAAGAAATCTCTCAGAAAATTAGGGCAAAAAGTAGAGGTTAAGAAAAAAGGCATTAATTAGGCATAACATGGAGGACATTGGGAGAAGGAAAGGAAAAGTGAATTGGGGGAAATCGGAGGGGGAGACGTCCACATGAGAGACTGTGGATTCTGAGAAACAAACTGAGGGGTTTGGAGGGAAGGGGGCGGGGATTTAGGTGAGCCTGGTGGTGGGTACTAAGGAGGGCTCTTATTGCATGGAGCACTGGGTGTGGTGCATAAACAATGAATCTTGGAACACTGAAAAAATAAAATTTAAAATAAGAAATAAAATTAGAAAATAAGTTTATCGATAAAACCAAAGGTGATTTTTTTCCAAAGAGCAACCATTTTTAAAACATTGAGAAGTATCATTTCAAAATAAGATGTAAATTAACAATGTTGTAAATGAAGTAGAAACACAGATAAGTTTAAACATTTATAAAAGATACTATATTACATATCTAGATGAAAATGGACACTTTAAAAAAAATAAAAATTCTTGAAACTGGCTCAAGAAAAAATAGATAGAAATAGATTTAGAAGAAATTGAAATCTCAATCAAATAACTAACTTAAAATTTGTACAAGACCAGGTAGATTTACAGATGAATTCCGCATGCTTTCAAGCGACAAATTATTCTTCTTTAAACAAATTACTCCAAATTATATAATAAACAAAGGAATTCAATCTTAAAAGGCTACAAACTGGGACGCCGGGGTGGCTTAGTGGGTTAAGCTGCTGCCTTCGGCTCGGGTCATGATCCCAGGGTCCTGGGATGAAGCCCCGCATGGGCTCCTTGCTCAGCAGGGAGCCTGCTTCTCTCTCTGCCTCTGCCTCCCTCTCTACCTGCTTGTGTGCTCTCTCTCTTCTTCTCTCTGACAAATAAATAAATAAAATATTTTTTTTTAAAAAAGGCTACAAACTGTATGATTCCACTTCTATGACGTCCTGGGAAAGGCAAAACAATGGACAATAAGAAGATCAGTGGTTCTGAACCGTTGGGAAGGAAGAGGATGAAGAGAAGGAGCACAGAGGACTTGCAGGGTAGTCCTCTATATGATATCATCGTGATGGGTGCATGTCACTGTACATTTGCCCAAATCCATATGATGAGTAGCACCAAGAGTGAACCCTAAGGGAAATTATGGATTTTTTTTTAAAGATTTTATTTATTTATTTGACAGACAGAGATCACAACTAGGCAGAGAGGCAGGCAAAGAGAGAGGAAGGGAAGCAGGCTCCCTGCCGAGCAGAGAGCCCGATGCGGGGCTCGAACCCAGGACCCTGGAATCATGACCTGAGCTGAAGGCAGAGGCTTTAACCCACTGAGCCACCCAGGCGCCCCAGAAATTATGGATTTTAAGAGATTATGATGTGTCAGTGCAAGTTCATCAACTGTGACAAGTGTACTGCTCTGGAGGGGAATGTTGATAAAGGGGAGGCCATGGGTATGCGAAGGCAGGAGTTATATGGGAAATCTTTGTCCCTTCCATTTAATTTTGCTGTGAACCTTAAAGTGCTCTAAAAACAAAAGTCCTAATAAAGCTTATGTAATTAATTTTTTAAAAACCATAATAAGCTTCCTAGCTTATTCTTCAAAGCTAACCTAACACTGGTATCAAAACCAGAAGAAGACTGTACTAGGAAAGGCAATTATGGATAATTTTCACTGATAAACATATAAACAAAACTTCTAACTTAGCTAACTTAATACCAAAGTATATAAAAATAATATTTTAAGTAAATAAGTATGTATGTCTCTCTCTCATTATGCTCTGGGAAACTGAATGAATCCATACAGTCATTCAGTAAGGATCCATTTAAGATAGAAAATGGAAACCACAATAGTCACTTTCATAGAGATAATTTAATACAAAGAGCTGTTAACTAGCAAGGTATTGAAGAATGGAAAAGGCAGAAGAGAATACAGTTGACCTTGCACAGCACAGTTTTGACCAGCACAGGTCCACCTATATGCAGATTTTTTTTAGTTCAGTCTATAAATGTATTTCTCTTCCATATCGTTTTCTTTTCTCTACCTTACTTTATTACAAGAATACAGTATATACTACACATACCATAGAAAATATGTGTTATTTGACTACTTATGGAATGGGTAAAGACTTCCAGTCAACAGTAGGCTTTTAGCAGTTAAGTTCTGGGGGAGTCAAAAGTTATATACAGATTCTCAACTGTGGGGGTGGGGTCTGTCCCTCTAACCCCCATGTTGTTGAAGGGGCGACTTGGGCTAGGCAACTGCAGGAAGCAGCCACCACCTCTAGGGTGGGAGAACAAAGTGAGGCGGTTAGAATTATGATAGCACAGAAGCTCATGACATCTCAGACCCGGGGCCTAGACTGCTCCAGACTGGGGCACTCGCTGACTGATGCTGGGGTCTCTGAACCAAGTGGAGGAGGACTAGTTCTGGGAATCTTTTTAAAACTACGAACTCGGACCAATGACTGCTACTGGAAAAACCGTCACTGCTGGAATGAAAAACAGTTGTTGGATGTCACAGAATGAAACAGGAGGCAAACAGGAAGAAGCGTGTCCCTCTTTCTCAGCCTTCCTGTCAGCCTCTAGCATCCCCTAACTGAGAGAACCTGATGGGCAAAAGAGAAACATGATTTACGGAGTCCCAGGCCCAGCATCAGAGACAGAAGATACAAGGGTGGGGCTGGAATTAAGGCCACAGCTTAATACTAACATATGTATATGTACATACACTGAAGGCTACAGTGTACTTGCCATAGCTTGGATTTCCTCTACATGTGTAAATCGAATAGTTTTTTGTTTGTTGTTGTGTTGTGTTTTTTTTTAAGAAAGAGAGGGAGTGAGCTAATGTACATGAGTGGTGGAGGAGGGGCAGAGGGAGAGAGAGAGAGAGAGAGAGAGAGAATCTTAAGCAGGTTCCACACCTAGCTCAGAGCCTGATGAGGGGCTCAATCTCATGACCCTGAGATCACGACCTGAGCTGGAATCAAGAGTCAGATGCTTAACCCACTATGCCACTCCAGCGCCTCTAAATCAAATAGTTTGTATTTGTATTACTCCTCTTTATCATTAGACACTAAAACATTAAGAAACAAGAACAAAAGCCCCATTAAGATAATTTTGATAGTTGTAGTATAGTTTTTATAAAAGTTAGAATTTGAACTATGTTTCTGTTCACTTATACTGCATATCTTTATTTGAATGCATTTATTTTAATTTCGCCCTTCATTGGTTTGGTTAGTCATATAATTCATGCATGGATTTCTTCAAGTAAACTCATTTTTAATAAGGTCTTTTTGTGTGTTTAAAAAAGTCAAGTGGTTTAGTTAAAACTGTGTTTACATTAATGCAGTCTTGAAAAAAAACATAATCTTGAAGGGCTTTTGTGAATTGTGTGATTTTTTTCCAACTATTTGGGTGTTTTTCCTTTTTTTTTTTTTTTTTTTATAGCTAGTTCTTGGAATGTGGAGCAGTAAGGTCTCTGGGTAAGAAGGAAGCAAAGAACAACTGGAGACATTGACAAAGGGAGTAAATATGCTTATCCAATGGCCTCTGTGCACCTATAAGGACCTATTTTCAACATTTTTCTGGTAAGACAGGGCAGCTCTCTATCATACAATCATTCCTCTCCATTTTGCAATAAACTCAATCCTACCCCATATTTATCCTTCCCCCTTTACTGCCCCTTGTTTTACCTCCCTCCCTCTGCCCACTGAGTTGGTGACCACAGACTACAGTTACCATTGTGGCATTAAAAGCAAACACTGAATCAAACTATTTGTAGTCTTGTCATCAATAGTCACATCCTTTGAGTTATTTCCTTTCTCTGTGACCATTCATAAAGTTTATCTAAGGAACTGTCTTCATAAACTTTAAAAATTTCTTCTCTTCATATTTACCATCAGTCTTAAAATTTATATTATTACTAAATAGTCTGTGTTTGACAAGAATATATATTTCACCAAAGGAGATATACAAATGGCCAAAAAAAAAAAAAACCATGAAAAAATATTTAAAATCCTTAGTCACCAGAAAAATGCAAATCAAAACCCAGATACCATTTTACATCTCCTGGGATGGCCATAATCAAAAGGATAGATAATAACAAGTGTCCATGATGATGTGTAGAAATTGGGAGTCCTGCTGGCAGAAATATAAAATGGTGCAGCCACTTTGGAAAACACTCCGGCTGTTCTCAGATTAAACATATGATCTAGCAGTTACCATATGAATCAAGCAATTCTACTCCTAGGTATAGACCCAATAGAAATAAAAGGTTATAGTCACACAAACACTTGTACATGTATGTATATAGCAGCTGAAAAGGGGAAACCATCAAGGGCCCCTCAAGGGATAAATGGAAAAATAAAATGTGATATATCTATACAATGGAACATTTTTAATCAATAAAAAAGAATATTGATATATACTAAAACACGGATAAATGTTGAAAATATTATTCTAAATTAAAGGACCCAGGCACAAAAGACCCCTTATTATTATATGGTTCTATTTACATGAAATGTCCAAAACAGGAAAATCTATGGAGACAGAAAGAAGAATAGTCATTGCAGGGGGTTGGAGGTATTGGAGACAGGGAAATGGGAGTGGCTGCTAATAAGTATCAGGTTTCTTTCTAGGGGGATAAAAATGTTCTAAAATATATTGTGAGGGTGTTCCTGGGTGGCTCAGTTAAGCATCTGACTTCAGATCAGGTCATGATCTCAGGATCCTGGGATCGAGCCCTGCATCAGCCTCCCTGCTCAGCAGAGAGTCTGCTTCTGCCTTGCCCCTTCCCGCCTCAAATAAATAAAAATCTTAAAAAATATATAGGGGCGCCTGGGTGGCTCAGTGGGTTAAAGCCCCTGCCTTCAGCTCAGGTCGTGATCCTGGGGTCCTGGGATCAAGCCCTACATTGGGCTCTCTGCTCCGTGGGGAGCCTGCTTCCTCCTCTCTCTCTGCCTGCCTCTCTGCCTGCTTGTGATCTCTGTCTGTCAAGTAAATAAAATCTTAAAAAAAAAAAAAATATATATATATATATATACACACTGTGGTGACAGTTACAAACCTATGAATATACTAAAAACCATTGCATTGTACACTTCAAGTGGGTGGACTGCATGTTATGTGACTTGTAACTCAATAAAGCATTTTTATGGGATAAGAATAACATACATGCCGTCTGAAGAACAACTACTTTAAGAAACCTAATATTCTGGGGCACCTGGGTGGTACAGTTGGTTGAGCAACTGACTCTTGGTTTCAGCTCAGGTCATGATCTAAGGGTCATAAGATTGAGCACCCACCAAGCCAGCACTGATCACTGCATGGAGCCCAGCACGCTGCATTGGGCTCCACGCTGAGTTCAGAGTCTGCTTGAGTTTCTCTAGCCCTCTCCCTCTGCTCCACCCCCTGCTCACTCTCTCACTCTCTCTCTCTCCTCTCCAACAAATAAATAAATCTTGAAAAAAAAGCCCAACATTTCTGCCATTTTCTCTGTATGTCCCTTGTCTTTTTCTTTTGAAATGGAGATGTCATTTATATATTCTAGATATTAATCCTCTCTTAGTTAAAAGTATTACAAATGTCTTCTTCTAATTTAGTGCTCATCTTTTATACATTATTTAAGGTTTCTTTGGATGAATAGGTCTTAATTTTATTGAGTATCCTTTTTTTCAAGTTGAGATTATGCTACATGTGATTGCTGTAGAAATTCTCTCCTCCCTCGTATATAAGTTTTTACAGCAGCAATGTCCACAATAGCCAAACTATGGAAAGAACCTAGACATCCATCAATGGATGAATGGATAAAGAAGATGTGGTATATATACACAATGGAATACTATGCAGCCATCAAAAGAAATGAAATCTTGCCATTTGCAATGATGTGGTTGGAACTAGAGGGTATTATGCTTAGAGAAATAAGTCAATTGGAGAAAGACAACTGTCATATGATCTCTCTAATATGAAGAATTTGAGAGGCAGGGCAGGAGGTTGTGGGGAGGAAGGGAGGGAAAAAAATGAAACAAGGTGGGATGAGGAGGGAGACAAACCATAGAGACTCTTAATCTCATAAGAGACTCTTAATAAGAGACTCTTAATCTCACAAAACAAACTGAGGGTTGCTGGGGGGTGGGGGAGGTAGGGATAGGGTGACTGGGTTATGGACACTGGGAAGGGTATGTGCTATGGTGAGTGCTGCGAATTGTGTAAGCCCAATGACTCACAGACCTGTACTCCTGGGGCAAATAATACATTATATGTTAATAAAAAAAAAAAGGAAACAATCCTATGGATACTACTCAGCCATTAAAAAGAATGAAATCTTGCCATTTGCAGCCACGTGGATGGAACTAGAGTGTATTATGCGAAATGAAATAAGTCAGTCAGAGAAGGGCAAATGCCATATGATTTCACTCATAAGTGGAATTTAAGAAACAAAACAGATGAACACAGGGGAAGGGAAGGAAAAATAAAATTGGATAAAAACAGAGAGAGGGGGGGCAAAACATAAGTGACTCTTAACTACATGGAACTGAAGGGTGCCAGAGGGGTCGGGGGTCAGAAGATGAGGTAACTGGGTGATGGGCATTAATGAGGGCACTTGTGATGAGAACTGGGTGTTACATGCAACTGATGGATCACTAAATTCTACCCCTGAAACTAAAAACACATTGTATGTTAACTAACTTGAATTTAAATTGAAAAAAAAAAAAAGAATCCTATGGAGTTTGGTCATTTTACAAGAATAATGTGAATTTTTAAAGATAAGATAGTTTGACCAGGAAAATTTGACAAAGAACTTGTATTTCTCCATCTGCTCAAGACCCCTCAGAACTACCTGCTCTTCCCTCTTGTAGCTGAGAATCGCTACTCTGGTCACAGTGCACGTTCTTTTTTTTTTTTTCTTAGTATTTTATATTTATTTGACAGACGGAGATCGGAGATCACAAGTAGGCAGAGAAGCAGACAGAGAGAGAGGAGGAAGCAGGCTCCTTGCTGAGCAGAGAGCCCGATGTGGGGCTCGATCCCAGGACCCTAGCATCATGCCCTGAGCTGAAGGCAGAGGCTTTAACCCACTGAGCCACCCAGGTGCCCCCAAAATGCACATTCTACCAGACACAGTCTATAAGTACATATCTACTTACCTCTTCTTACTAAAACAAAGTCTCTGCTTTTGAAATTTTAAATTATCTTATTCTCTATTTCCTGATATTTTCTCTTCAGAAAGCTATTTTATTTTCTTCGTTCAAATTACCACTTAAAATATTCCAAGAAATTTTTCTTCTCTGAACACCCCCATCTGATTCCATTCTTCTAGTCTTTTCATTAAGCTATTATTCTTTAGCCATTGACTATTTCCAGTCCTTGGTAATGTATCACATTTGATAAAGCTTATGTGAAATAGATAAGTAGCATAATGCCTAACACATAAATTGCATTTGATATATATTTAGTTAAATCCTTCCATTAAGTCCCTTCATTAAATTCAAGCTACTAACATGCTATTTATGGCACTTCCATACATTAAACAATATATTGCTTTGCATACAATTAATGTTCTGTGATATGTCCAAAAGCTATGCTTGCTCTCCACCCTCCACCACCATACTCTCTTTTTTAAGGATGCCCTGCCTTGCTGATTACTTTCTCTTTCTTATTTTTCCTTTATGAACTTCTTTCCTATACTTGATAAGACCCCAGCTAGTTGGACTACAAGCCCCTTATAATCAGAGACAAGCCTTGATATAAGGAATAATTATTTTTTTTGCCCGACAAATTTATATTTAAGGTTGCCAATGAACAGGGAATTTGCTACCAGGGTTTTCTGAAGTCATTCTGTAAATCTTCTACCAAAACGATACAAAGTTGGCATTTGAAAGTGCTATATAATATTTCTGTAGACATTAAAATCAAAATTAATAAAACAAAAAAGTAAAAAGTCCTTTTCAGGTTAAGGAAGTTTCCTTCTAAGCTTTAAACTTGCTAATAATTAGTGAATGTCTTTCTCCATCTACTAAGACAACTGTATGATTTTTCTTTTTTATTTTTTAAGTGATAGATTATATTTGTGAACATTAGTTGAAATAAAAGTGATCCCAAAACTTGATTGCCAAAGTCAGAGTAAAACTACAGGGCAAATGAATCTTTAAGTCATTTCCTGTGCATGTGTACAAAGAAAAATAGTTTAGAATAAAGAGTAGCATGTGAGCATGTGGAGAAGAAAATATAATTTTTTATCACTTTCCAGGTGCCAGCTTTTCTTTATAGATCTTGGATATCAAGATCTTTATCCCAAGTGTTATTTGCAAATATCTTCTCCCATTCCATGGATTGCATCTTAGTTTTGTTGACTATTTCCTTTGCTGTGAAAAAGCTTTTTTTTTTTTTTAATCTTAATGAAGTCCCAAAAGTTCATTTTTGCTTTTGCTTCACTTGCCTTTGGAGACGTGTCTTGAAAGAAGTTGCTGCGGCCAGTGTTGAACAGGCTGCTGAGTTCTCCTCTAGGATTTGGTGGGATTCCTGTCTCACATTGAGGTCTTTCATCCATTTTGAGTTTATCTTTGTGTATGGTGTAAGAGAATGGTCGAGTTTCATTCTTCTGCATGTGGTTGTCCAGTACCCAGCACCATTTATTGAAGAGACTGTCTTTTTTCCATTGGATGTTCTTTCCTGCTTTGTCAAAGATTAGTTGACCACAGAGCTGAGGGTCCATTTCTGGGGGTCTTTATTCTGTTCTGTTGATCTATGCGTCTGTTTTTGTGCCGATACCACACTGTCTTGATGACTACGGCTTTGTAATACAGCTTGAAGTCAGGCATTGTGATGTCCCCAGCTTTGGTTTTCTTTTTCAAAATTCCCCCTGGAAATTCAGGGTCTTTTTTGGTTCCATACAAATTTTAGGATTGTTTGTTCCAGCTCTGTGAAAAATGTCAATGGTATTTTGATAGGGACTGCACTGAAAGTATAAACTGCTCTAGGCAGGATAGACATTTTGGATATATCTAAAATCTATAGAGAACTTATCAAACTCAATACCCCCAAAACAAATAACCCAGTCAAGAAATGGGCAGAAGACATGAAGAGACATTTCTCCGAAGAAGACATACAAATGGCCAACAGACACATGAAAAAATTTTCAACATCACTAGCTATCAACACCCTACACCAGTTAGAATAGCCCAAAATGAACAGGACAGGAAACAACAAGTGTTTAAGAGGTTGTTGAGAAAGGGGAACCCTCTTACACTGTTGGTGGGAATGCAAACTGGTGCAGCCACTCTGAAAAACAGTATGGAAGTTCCTCAAGATGTTAAAAATAGAGCTACCCTATGACCCAGCGATAGCACTACTAGGTATTTGCCCCAAAGATACAGATTTAGTAAAGGAAGGGGCACATGCACCCCAATATTCATAGCAGCAATGTCCACAATAGCCAAACTGTGGAAGGAGCCGAGATGACCATCAACACATGAATGGATAAAAAAGATGTGGTTCATATATACAATGGAATATTACTCAGCCATCAGAAAGGATGAATATCCACCATTTGCATCGACATGGATGGAACGCAAGGGGATTATGCTAAGTGAAATAAGTCAAGCAGAGAAAGACAATTTTCGTATGGTTTCACTCATATGTGGAACATAAGGAATGGAGCAGCAGACCACAGGGGAATGGAGGGAAAACTGAACAGGAAGAAATCAGGGAGGGAGACAAAACTGTGAGAGTCTCTGGACTCTGGGAAACAAACTGAGGGTCACAGAAGGGAGGAGGGTGGGGGATGGGGTGAACATGTAATGGGTATTAAGGAGGGCACGTGTTGGGATGAGCATGGGCTGTTATACGCAACTAATGAATGTTGAACACTACAACAAAAACTTATGATGTACTATATGCTGGCTAACTGAACATAAAAAAAAGAAAAAGAAAGAAAAAAGTTAAAAGAATACTCATGAATTTTCACCTAAAGGTTGGCCTTTCCCACCTTCCCTTATAATCTCCTATCTTTTCTCTCATGATCCCTCAGCTATGTGGTATGCCTTTTGGGTGAATTTCAATTAAATATACCATTGATGGGAGTCAGCTTTTTCTACTTAAACTTTATGAAACCACTATTTATTACTCTTATCTACCTCACCACAAACTCAAGTTGTATTTTGATAAAGTGTGGGCTTCCAATGCCTCTCTTTCAGCAGCTTCCTGCCTTGTTGGCAAGATGGAGAGGGTGCTGCTGGGTCAGTAGGACTCCTTGTCATGGGGTGTTTGACCACAGACCATTTACCCTCCTAGGCCTTGGTGCCGCCACCCCAAAATTGTGGACTTATACCAGATGATGCTAGCATTCTTTCCAACTCCACCTGCCACAGGCCAATGAAAAGAAATTTAATGGAAGAGGGATTTTTTTTTAAATATGGAGAGAAAATGAAATGAGACATCCATATCCTTACATGTTATCTTTCTCAATATTAACCTCTACATTTATGCTCTTAATCCCCTGAGCCTTGTTGGCCCTGCCAAGTTCTTTATTACAAGCCCATTTGGCAGTATGTCCTGCACTGCAGTCACATAATCCCAAACCCTAAGTGTCTCCTGTTACTATAAGGCAAAAAACACAGGAACACTGAAGTTACTTTTTCAGTACTGGAGGTTCTGAAATCAGTTTATAAATCATGTGCACATCAAACAAATGTGAAGTTTTGTCATGAAAACATATTTTGGGTAAGATATTAAACAACAATGTTATCAGAGTTTGATCATAAATGTATTGTTTATTATAGAGATTATATATTATATAATATATATAATACATGACATATTGTATATTATGTAGAGATTATTATAGAGATTTGACCATATGCATTATGGTAGCTGGTTGCAGAGTAAGTTGCTTGTGTGTCTCCTGTTGGAGAATGAAGTCTTCAGTATCAGCATTAAGAGAAAAAAGATAAACATAAAGCAGGAGAGCAAGCCCAAACTGGAACTTATGAGGCTGACCTGGAACCAACAAGGATACCCTGGAACCTGATAAAACCTTCCATTTTGATAATGGGAGTGCCTCACAGTTAGAAACACAGTTGCCCTCATCAAGGGTTAAACATGTACCTGCTCAAAAAGCTTAAGGAGAATCCAGTGGGAGCCAAAGAAACCAAGACCCTGGGCCCCACTGCTGCCACACACAACCAGGGGAGCCAGAGGACATGCAACAGCACAGGTGAACTGCAAGAGTACATCTTACCCTGGACCAACTGTTCAAATGTTTAAAAAATTAATTAATTAAGATGGCTCTCCTTTCCTTCTATTTTTCCAGTTCAAATGTAAAATGTCTTTTGTGGCCCAAGGTATTCAAAAACTGACACGGAAGGAAACTCTGGAATGAACATAATCCATTCCTTGTCTATATATACCTCTTTCAATCATATATAACTTCCAAATTAAAATTAAAAAATAGCTACCTAATGCAAAACATAATGCAATTCTACCTCATACAATGGAAAGACACACTAATTCTCTCAAAAAAGTAATCAAAGTCCTTCATCTATCTTTGGATGAGAGCTATTCCTCTTCTAAGTCACAGCTCCTATCACCCTTTGATCTCTTGCAACTTAAAATTGAGATAGAAGTTAATATTAACACAAATTATGTTAGATAGGAGAAGGTAAAAAGAAAATAAAACTTTCTGTGATATTTATGTTGTGTATTTTGTATATATATTATATATTTATAATAATATTACATCAAACTTGGAGGAAATGCACATAATTGTTATAGTTCTCGTTTCTGCAATTAGCCATAGCTGGTATTTACAACTATTTCCTTCCACTATCCATTCCATAGTCCCTTTGCCCTTAGTAAAGACCTCAGCTAACTGTGGTCCCTTGCCTGATACAGTGACCCAAACTTTTAATGCTAGAAGGTTCTGTACCTTAGGAATAACGCCAGTATACATTGTTATAGTTTTGTATTGACCTTAATCCCAGGGTTTGAGAGTACTAAGAAGCACCCTCCTCCAGACACTTTCCTCCTTACCCCTACAGTGTCATCACAATCCAGTTCTTCCTTGAGAATCAACATCAATCATCCCAGCCAATGCAGTAATCCAGTCTTTGCCTGCAAATTAAAAAACAAACAAACAAACAAACAAACAAAACAAAAAAACCATCGCTGTGTCTCCTGGCAGTAATATTTCTCCATGGAAACTAAGACTTCTAGAGCAGCATGATAACCTATATAATGAAAAGGGGATGAAGGCCACTGAGGACTATATAATGACATAGGGCTGGAGAGATTGAGCCCCACATCAGACAGAAAACATGAAAAAGAACTAATCAGAGATGAAGAACTCAATACCTGAAATTTAAAAAAACATTACAAGGAATAAACAGAAGACAAAATGAAACAGATGAACAGATCAATGACCTGGAGGACAGAATAATGGAAAGCAATCAAGCTGAAGGGGAGAAAGACAAAAAAAAATAAAAAATGAAAATAGATTAAGGTACCTCAGAAATACCATCAGGCCTAATACCATTCACATTATAGGGATCCCAAAGCAGAGAGAGAGAAAAAAGAGGGCAGAAAATTTATTTGAGGAAATAATAGCTGAAAACTTCCTGAATCTGGGGACAGAAACAGAAATCCAGATCCAGGAGACATAGGGAATCCCCCAAAAAATCAACTCAAAAAGGTCAAAGGCACGTAATAATTAAAGTAGCCAAAAGTAATAATAGAGAATTTTTAAAGCAGCAAGAGAAAAGAAAACAGTGACATATAAGGGAAATCCCATAAGGCTATCAACTGATTAATCAGCAGAAAATTTGCAGGCCTGGCATGATATATTCAAAGTGCTAAAATAAACATACCTGCAAACAAAAATACTCTATCCAGCAAGACTATTATTCAGAACATAAGGACAGATAGTTTCCCAGAAAAACAAAAGTTAAAGGACTTCATCACCACTAAACCAGGTTTATAAGAAATGTTAAAAAGGACCCCTTGAATGGAAAGGAAAGACCATAAGCAGGAGTAAGAAAAGAGGGAAGCACAAAAGCAGTACAATTAAGTATATATAAATCAGTCAAAAGATCTACAAGATGAAAGGATATGACACCATATACCTAAAATGTGGGGGAAGAGGAGCAAAAATTTAGTGCTTTTAGAATGGTTCATACTTGTTGGGTTTCTGCCTTTGGCTCAGGTCATGATCCCAAGGTCCTGGGATTGGGCCACACATTGGGCTCTCTGCTCTGCAGGAAGCCTGCTTTTCCCTATCCCACTCCCCCTGCTTGTGTTCCCTCTGTCACTATCTCTCTCTCTGTCAAATAAATAAATAAAATCTTAAAAAAAAAGAATGGTTCATACTTAAGCAACCATCAACTTGACATAGACTGCTATACGCTAAGATATTATATATAAACCTAATGGTAACTACAAATCAAAAACTGAAAATAGATATGTAAGAAATAAAAAGAAAGGAACCCAGGTATATCACTAAAGAAAAGGAACCCAGGTATATCACTAAAGAAAGTCAGCAAACAATGAGAGTAGAGAGCAAGGGAAGAAAGAAACAGAGAAGAACTACAAATACAATCATAAAAAAGTAACAAAATGGCAATACCCATCAATAATTACTTTGACAGAAATGGACCAAATGGTCCAATCAAAAGACATAAGGTAATGGAATGGATAAAAAGAACATGACCCATCGATGTGCTGCTTATAAGACACTGACCAAAAGACACCTTCAAATTGAAAGTGAGGTGATGGAGAAATATTTATCATGCAAATGGATGGGAGAAGAAAGGCAGGGAGCAGTACTTACATCAGACCAAACAGACTTTATTCATTTATTTTTAAAGATTTTGTTTTGTTTATTTGACAGAGAGAGACACAGCAAGAGAGGGGACACAAACAAGGGGGTGGGAGAGGGAGAAGCATGCTTCCTGCTGAGCAGGGAGCCTGATGTGGGGCTTGATTCCAGGACCCTGCCCCAAGACCCTGGGATCATGACCTGAGCTGAAGGCAGGCACTTAATGACTGAGCCACCCAGGCACCCCCAAAACAGACTTTAAAACAAAGACTGTAACAAGACACAAAGAACACCACCTAATCATAACGTGGGCAAAAAGATAAAATTATAAATATTTATGCATCCAACATAGAAGCATCCAAATAAAAAATTTTAACAACAAACATAAAGAACTAATCAGTAATAATACAATAATAAATAGTAGAGAACTTTAACACCCCACCTACATCAATGGACAGATCAACCAAATAGAAAATCAACAAGGAAACAGTGGCTTCGAATGACACACTGGGCAAGATGGATGTAAGGTATATTCAGAACATGTGCTCCTAGAACAGCAGAATATACATTCTTTTCAAATGCACACAAAACATTCTCCAAAATAGTTCACATACAATGTCACAAAAGAAGCCTCAATAAATTCAAAGACTGAAGTCATACCATGCATCTTTTTCAACCACAATGCTACAAAACTAAAAGTCAATCATAAGAATCTGGAAAGACCACAAATACATGGAGATTAAATAACATGCTACTAAACAATGAATAATTCAACCAAGAAATAAAAAAGGAAATTTAAAAATACATGGAGACAAATGAAAATGAAAATACAATGGTCCAAAATCTGTGGGAGGCAGCAAAAGCAGTTCTAAGAGGGAATTACATAGCATAACAGGCCCACCTCGGGAAGCAAGAAAAATCTCAAATAAACAATCTAACCTTATACTAAAGGGGTTAGAAAAAGAACAAATGAAACCTAAAGCCAGCAGAAGAAGGGAAACAAGATTAGAGCAGAAATAAAAGATATAGTAACTATAAAACTCAATAGAAAAGATAGAAAAATAGAAAATAGAGAAAAAAAATAGAAAAGAGCTTTTTCTTTGAAAAGATCAACAAAATTGATAAAGCTTTAGCTAGAGTCATAAGAGAGAGAGAACTAAAACACACAAAATCAGAAATGAAAAAGGACAAATAACCAAGCCAACAGCAATACAAAGGGTTAGAAGAGAGTATTATGAAAAATCATATGCCAACAAATTGGGCAACCTATAAGAAATGGATAAAGTCCTAGAAACAGAACCTCCCAAAACTAAACCAGGAAGAAACAGGAGGGAAAAAATGAAAAGGCTGATTAGCAGTAATAAAACTGAATCTGTAATCAAAAACCTCCCCACAAATAAAAGTCCAGAACCGGATGGCTTCACACATGAACTCCACTGAACATTTAAGGAAGAATAAATATCTATTCTTCTCAAACTATTCCAAAAAATGGAAGAGGCAGGAAAATTACCAAATGACCAAATGAGGTCAGTATTACCCAAATAGTAAAACCAGATAAAGACAGTACAAAAAAAGAGAACTCTAGGCCAATATCCCGTCTTTAAAAATATATGCATAGAGCCAGAAATTTTAGTTGTTGAAAATGTGCCACAATAAGAAAGTTGAGCACCCTTTGCTTCACATCTTTCTATAGATAACTTTGTACATTTTTATGGGTTAACAACCACCTGTAAAGGCTGATGACTGAACCCTAGCCTGACTATTTCCTGTGCTACGTCACCACAGAAATAATAATTGGGCAAGTGCAACCCAATATGTCTAAAGTCCAATTCACCACCTTCTGCCCCCTACTCTACTCTTTATCTCAGTTAATGACACAGCTGTAAATGTTTTTGGCAAATCAGAATTTGTTGTTCCTCTGGACCTGTCCTTCCTCAACCTCCATATTTGACCAACTTCTGTCATTTTAACTCCTGAATACTTCTCAATGCTAGCCACTCTTTTCTTCATTCCCACTGCATTTCTGCCTTAATTTAAGTTCTCATTTCCTCAACAGTGAATTAGTGCATTATCTTCCCTGCTTGCAGTCTTGCCTTCCTCTTCATAGTATATAACTCAATTACATATTTGGCCATGTCCGTTTTCTCTCTAGCAGAAATCAGTTGTCCCCATGTGCTTACAGAATTCAAAAGAAATTTCTTTGCACTTCCCCTCATGGACTGTGTCCCAGACAGCTCAGGCTGTTAAGATGAAGTACCATAGACTGGCTGGCTTGTGAATGACAGAAATTTATTTCTCATAGTTCTAGAGTCTGGGAATAGAGATCGGGGTCCCAGCATAGTCAAACACTCATGAGACCCTTTGCCAGGTTGCAGACTGCCAACTTCATGTTGTAGCCTTACATGGCAGAGAGCACAGAAAGGAGGCAAGCTCTCCCATGACTCGACTCATATCAAGGTGCCCATTCCATTCATGAGGGCTCCCTCCTCATGACCTCATCTAATTCTAATCACATCCCCAAGGCCTCCCTCCTAATACTCCCATTCTGTGGGGGCAGGGCTTCAACATGTGAATTTGGAGGGGACACAAACATTCGGTCCATAAAAGACTGCTCTAATTTATTACATTCATTTCCTTGTAGTTTCTGCATTTATGTATAAATTCATCCACCCTTTCACTAACGCTTACTAGGTACACCTTGTGTCCAACATCATGTGTCAGAGATAAAGCTATACATAAGAAAGACAAAAATCTCTGACCTTACTACATTTGCGATCTATTGGGAAAAAAGATAAAAACACAAATATACTTAAACATACAAATAAATAATGTAATTTCAGTAGCTGATAAGTACAATGAAGAAAAATGAAGCAGGGCTAGATGGCATTTAATGAAGAGGAGGGGCTCCATTTTAGATAGGAATATTGGAGAAGGCCACTTTGAGGAGGTAATACACTAATCACAGCTCAAGGTAACAGCTGGTATAAAAGCTGAGGCAGGAAATAGCTTAATAAAACAGAACAGCAAATGGACTGGAGTGAGCCAATGGAGGAATATAGGAAATTAGGTCAGAGGCTGTCAAAGTCAGTTTATGCAGGACTTTGTAATAAGCGTTTTAATTTTATTTTAGTTTTTTAAAAAAATTCCTCATTCACTCATTCATTCAACTCAACAAATATTTATTGCATGCCAACTTTTACTGAGCAGTGTTCTATATAAGAGATATATCAATGAGCAAAAAATGAAAAAAAAAATCCCCTTCCTCACTGAACTTCCATTCTGTGGGAGAGAAGAGGAAAATAAATGATAAAGTAAATTATGTAGTTTGTTGAAAGGTGATTACATCTTAAGGAAATCAATAGGGTAAAAGTACTGGAAAATTTTTGAGTGGGGAATATATGTGATCTTAAATAGGTTGGTCAGAGTAGTCCTTACCAAGAAGGCATTATCTGGCAAAAACTGGAGGAGTTGAGTGAATGAGCCATGATAATATCTGGATAAAGAGCATTCCAGACCAAGAGAATAACCAGTACATACAAGGCCTAACAGAGGATGTGTGGCATGTCTGAGGAACAGCAAAAAGACCAGGAAGAGTCCTCCTTCACTACTTGGGAAAGAAAAAGGTTTGGAGCAGACTTGAGAGTGAGAGTTCAGTTGAGTCTGTTAGGCCATCCAAGTGGAGAGGTCTGGTTTGTAGATGGATAAAGAAGTCTAGACTTAGAGAGAGAGGGCTGGACAAGAGAAATACGGTTTGGAAGTGGTGTAGCCTGGTTTTTATTTCATAATTATAACCTGAATTCAGAAGTCTAACTAAATCCAAAGAACTGTATCAAATAGAAAATGAAGATTACAATGAACAAGATTGAGAAGCTCTACTCAGCTACCAAATGGAATGGCTTTGTGAATTAAGACTGAAAACAAAATCACATTGACTTGCCCACCCTCAGCAATGGTGATCTTGCTGGTTTTGCCTTTCCTAGACCTGGCCTGCTACATGCCACCCTACACCTTGCCAAAGACCATGTCCTTAACTTTCAACCAGTCATCTTAAAAGTGCAAATGAAAAGGCTGGGAGCCCAAAGCTATGGCATGGACAAGACACCAAAGCCTTGTCTCTAAAATAAGGCTCACATCAGCAAATTTCTCCCTGGAGATGGCCTTGCCACAAAGGTCATTAATATCTGAAGTCACTACTCCACCTTGGGATATGATCCCAGGAACAACTTCATTCAAGCACAAACTCCCAAATCATTTCTTCAGAGAAGAGAAATCTTGGAAACTTTTCTACATGAGCTGAAAGGAAACACAGTCCCAGGGAGCACTGCCAACTCCTGTGGCAACACTGAAATACAGAAGAAGGTTGGCCACAGCTTGATTTTACTTTTGCTGTCTTGTGTTATTTTTTTTTCCTTGTTTGTAGGCTGGTGAAATGAAGCTAGTAGAGAAGAAAAATTATAATATTAGAGATCACATAGTTACCAGAGCATTGTGCTTGAGTAAGTGAACAGGGAGAGGTTCCAAGCCAATAGGACAGAGACTAGCTTCATCTGGGAGCATGAAGTGTTCATCTACAGACAAAGGTGAGGAGGCAAACTATATAATGCAAAGGTTGGTATGTGGAAGAGTTTTTAGCAGTGGAAAAGCATGATCACATTTATATTCTCTCCCCTGTGAAGTGATGAGTCCGTAGGGGAAGAGTTAAAGCAAGACACTCGGGAGTCTTCATTAAGGCTCTGGGAAGAAGATGAGGGTGACTTAAACTTGAATGGGAGCTGTGGATGTGATGCAAATTTTAAGGTAATACTCGTGAAAATTACCTTAGATTTGGCAAGGGGGTGTACATAAGAAAGAAATGTCAAGGATGACTTCTAAGCTTTTGGTCTGTGCAACCAGGAGGATTATAGGTAGGGGGGACACTAGGCAAGGAAAGTTTTGGGATTACTTGTGACAACTTAATTCTGAGAAGCCTATGATGCAGCCAAGGTGGTCACATAAAGCAGGAAGTAGTTGATAGCACCTCACAGAAGATGAACCCACAAAAAGACCAGGCTAGAGACAACAGTGTGCAGAACCTGTTTCATACTGATTCTCAAAGAATTTAATAAGCCAGGTGTTGAACACAAACAGTATTAAAAACTAAATTAGGTCAACTTATAATTAAATACATTATATTAAAATTATATGTAATAAATATTCAAACTCATGACTTTCTAGTTACTTAACTACATTTTGCTATGATCCACATTCTTGAGATTACTTACATCTGTGCTTGTTTGCATCTCTTCCCAACACCCATTCAGTATCATCACTGAGGTAGTGATTAATCTTGCTTAAAATCTGTCATGCTGCATTTACACCATGGTAATGGGCAAATGTTTCAAATTAGAGCTTTATTTCCCCCAGAAAGCTGGTTACTATATACTAACTAGCGCACTACTGTCTGCAGATATACAGTTTGACATCAGAGATGGTTTTTATACCACATTACTGAGATGAGTATAAATAGAGAAGACAAGGCCAAGATTGCACGTTTAGATGTCAGAAGAGAAGAAACAATTTTAAAAAAAGAGAGAGAGGTAGATGTAGCAGTGGTCATCCTGATTCTCAAGATAAAAAATCAGGAGTACAGGACGTCCTGAAGATGAGGGAAGAATACTTATCCATAATGTGACCAACTATAGCAACTCTTGCTGATACGTAAGTTGATACTGAGAATTGACCATTCACTTTGGCCTTATGGGAGGTGGTTACTGACTCCGACCAAAGTGATTTCAGTGAAATGGTAAGGATGAAAATCTAACTGCAGTAAGCTTCAGGAAGTACGCAATGAAAAAAAAAAAGTGACAAGAATTAGTGTAAGTATAAGGAGCTGGACTATAAAAAGAAGCAGAAAAATGAGACAGCAGTTAGAGGCAGACGTCGGTGTAGAAAGTTTTGTTTGGTTTTCAAAGAAAAGAGTTATTGTGCCATATTTGCCTTCTTATGCAGAAGACCCAGAAGGTAGTATAAATTGCTACTACATGATGGGGAAGGACCAACTGCAAAGTCCTTGAAAAAGAGAAAGGATGGGATTAAGTGAAATCACTGGAGGGTTTGGCTTATACATACAGGAAAGAAACAGATTCCATTGCAACATTAATTCTAAGGCAGAGCATGTGGTGTTGGGAATCAGAATATGCCAGCCCAAAACATGCCACCTGGGTATAAGAGTTATTCTGAACTAGAGGCAAATGAGAATTGACAGAAAGAAGCCTTCCTAGAGCTTCCCAAAGCTTCTGCCAGATAAGGATTGCCATAACTCCCTTCTCCCAGGGAAGTTTCTTGGCCAGGAAGAAGACAGAAAGTCAGTGGTGAAATGGACAGATACAAATCTTACTCAAGTAGTTTCCGCCATGTAGTCACCTTCTCAGTTTGCGGCCCTTGGCAGTCTAAAATCCACTGTCTTCTCACTCTTCTACAAATTCATTGTTCTTTGTTAAAATTCTGTTTAAGCCCAAGTTCTAACCTCTCCTTTGAGTTTCTCATGAGTGGGTTCTCCCACATGTCTGCACAATGCACATGTTGATAAATTCTGTTTTTGTCTTGTTAGTATACCTTCTTCATTTTGTTTTGTTTTGTCTTTTTTGCAGGCCCAACCACTGAAGCTAAGAACGTAAAGGAAGCTTTTTCTTCCCTAAGGTAGATACAGGCGAAATGCTCACCCAGCCCCCTGTCTACCTAACTCACATCCACACGTTTGGCTTCTGCTGAAGTGTAATTTGTTCCAGTGAGCATTCCGGGACCCCCAACTATGCCCAACCGACCATATCTGTGCTCTCCTAGCACCTCAACAAAGCATACAATATGTTACTTTTCATAAGACAGTGACACAATCTCTTTCCAGGTGCTTCTCGCTGACAATCTCGTGCTCCCGAGTAGAGCCCCTCATGTCCCAGCCCCAGTGCTGGCACATAGGAGATCCTCAATGAATGTTATTAAATGGAATTAAATGGAATGAAACTGAAGAAGGGCAGCAGATATAAAGAAAAGGAAATAATAAAGGAAAAAGTGTCACCATTTACTGGGGATCCCATTCAGATAGAAGCCACAGGAGATTTCTATCTTGAAGATGCAGAAATAATGAAAATTAAATTTATAAAAACTAAACAAAGGAGAAAATACAAGAAAACCTGGCAAAAGAAAACATGTCATACTTCGGTATTAAGCAGTCTTCAATTCAATTTCAGAACACCAGCCTTCAGAGAAACATAGATTTTAAAATATCTCACAGAAATATTACTCAAACATAAGTGTGATTTTCAAGCAAACGGTTTTGGATCATTTTTCAATACCATGTTTATTTTGAGAGATGCAAAAACACTGTTATCTTGTCATCTGTTCTCCAGATTTTTTTCCCTAGTCATTTCTTTGCCTTTCCTACCACCTTAATTTAAAAGCAATCAAATGTGCTGTCACAGACACTAGATTATAACTTTAGGTACAAAACAAATAATGAGCAACTCTTTTAAAAAAGGGCGTGCATAACCACTGACCGCATACAATATAACTAAGAAGGCAGGCTAGAATTTTCTCTGATAACTCCCTTAATATGAAATTGGTCCTTCAATCTCCAAGAAACTCCAGGCTCTATACTTAATAAATAATCCTAAATATATTCTGCTTCTCCTAAGAGGAATGAAGAACTCTAAGCTCAGAGAACTTGCTTCCTTGGATCCCTCCTAAGGCAGACACCAGGCCTCAAACTCAGAGAACTGTGCATATGACTCCGGTGTTCCTTGGAGGGCACTGAGTAATTAATTTTCCACTTTCCCCACCCTCTCCCCTCAACATCCCCACCTGATTCTTTCCTAAAATCCCTGCACTAAATACAACTCCTTACTGTCTCAGGAGTCAGGCTTCCTTATTCCAGTGTTTCTCAAATATGCCCTATCATGGGAGTTATCTAGTGTGCTCCAAAATATAGATTCGATACAAGACTTGCCTTCAGAGACTGATTCAGGAGGTCTGACATAGAGACCAGGTTGCTCCATTACAATGCAAATATCCCAAAGGAGAGATAACAGCTTAAGCTTTTGTTTTATTCATTTCATTTGTTTATAGGTGACCTCTTTCAGAGAAGCAAGTGAGATGCCTAGCCCTAGGCTGGACTAGGAGAAACTTCAGGGATTCATAGTGTGAAGCATCCCGAGCTGTCATTGCTCTGCTGGGCAATCCACACACCTGTTGTGCAGCCCATGCTCACCTGCTCAGCACTACCGGAAGACAGGCTGGGAGTCCAGCAACGGTGGGCTCCACTCTTGGCCTTTCACCGTCAACTTATCGTGGGTATGGGTGAACTCTGCAACTCGGGGCTAACACATTTCTTAACTAGGAAGTCTTGGATTTCATGAACTGGGAGGATAGCTGCCTACCTTACAAGTAAAACAGGGCTATCCATCCTGACCTCTCTTAGGCTTCTAGGGAAAATTGCTAGCTATGATGGATAACTGTCCCACATCCCTGAAGGATCCTTCTCTGAACAAATGGAAAACTGAAATATTTATTCACTTTTGCCATTTGTTACCGGTTGAACTGTATTCCCCACCTACCCCGCCAAAAGTGGTTGAAATCCTAATTTCCACTATTGTAGAATGTGACCTTATTTGGAAATAGGATCCTAGCAGATGTAATCAAGGGAAGATGGGATCATCCTGGATTAGGATGGGTCCCAATCCAATGCCCAGTGTCCTTAGATAAAGAGGGAATTTTGGACACTAAGACGACGGCTACATGAAAACAGAGGCAAGACTGAGTGATGCCTCTACAAGCCAGAACACCCAGGATGGCTGGCAGCCACTGAAAGCTAGAGAGAAGGAAGCAAAGAGCCTCCCCCTAGAGCCTTCAGAGAGAGCGTGGTCCTGTCCACCTTGATTTCAGACTTCTGGCCTCCAAAACTGTAAGAGGATAAACTTCTATTGTTTTAAGCTACCTGGTTGGTGATACCTTATTACAGCAAACCTTAGAAACAAATTCACCATTTACCTCATAAAACAAAACCATACAATCATGGTAATGAGAACTATATTTAACTTAGAGCTAATACTCATACATTTACCCACCTTTTATTTATTATTTTTTTTAAAGAGAGAGAGAGAGGAAGCACGCAAGTGGTGGAGAGGAGGAGAGGGAGAGGGAGAGAGAAAATCTCAAGTGTGGGGTCCGATGCAGGATTCCATCTCACAACCCCAAGACCATGACCCAAGAAGTCAGACAACTTCACTGTCTGAGCCACCCAGACACCGCACTTATCAATCTTTTTAAAAGAAGTTTTACGAAGGAAAAAGTAGAGTTTAAAAGTATGTACAGAAAGCAACCTCTCCTCAACCCCTGCCTCCTACCATCCCAACTTCCCCTCCATGTGGCACTGAAATCCAATGTTGTTAACACACCACCCTAGCAGTTTACAAATAGTGGAAAAGGAAGGAAAGTGAACATGTAGGAATGGAAACATTTGGCATGCTAATCAACTGCAAAAATAGCTTTATCAGACTGGAATGAGATTGGGGTTTTGCTGATGTGCCTGCCAGACAAAAATATTTAATGTTCTAGAACACAGAGAGAAATACTCTGGAGTTTTACTATGATGTTACCCATTATAATTCAGAATTCGATGTATGGGTTCATCCTGGATGTCATCCAAACTGGGCTTATTATGGAAGAACCTCAGGGAGTCTTCTTTTAACAACTCACACACCTAAAACCTGGGACAAAGAATGCCTCCAAGCATCCAGACTCTTATGGAACCAGTCTCATTTTGGTCGCTGTGGAGGCACTAAAGTATTATAAATAGACCAGGAAAGTGGGGGAAATTCAGTCTTCCAAACTGAACTTACTATACATCATTTGTTTCCTCTCCTCAAGGCTTGGCTGGTAGCCATCAAATTTTCCAAAGACAAAGAGAAATGAACTATTCCTTCTGCTTCTTGTACTATTGAACAACTCACTCGCTGAGGAATAAATGCTCCCCTACATCCGGTCTCCCAAATAAGACCCTGTAAGACTTTCCTCCAGGAAACATACAAATAAAAATAAAGGCAGGTGGGATAAAAGAGTCTGGTGGAGAGCAGCATGATAATTAGAAACTTGCTGAAAAATTGTCAGGACACTCAGTACCTCTGTTCTGTTAGTTTTGTGTGTGAGTCCTAAAAAATATCCTACCCCTGCTTTTGTTTTGTTTTGTTTTTTCTTTTGTTTTACTTAATGAAGTGATAAGGGGAATTATTTCAATCTGTAAGAAGTTTCTTTTAATTGGCCTTTATGAAAAGTTTGAAGAATAATATCAATTCCATGAAATGGTACTGGTACATCTACCCAGGGCCTGCAAAAAAAAAAGAGCCACTAACCTGACTGGAATTGACTCTAATTTCTGTCTCCAGATTTGGCGGAATAATCCTATAGCTGGAATTCAGATCTAACAAAAATCACTGCATGAGTACAAGTCATAATTAGGCAATTATGGGTTCTAATGATGTGACTGTTCGTATTTATACTGATAATGTAATGTAAATAGTCCTAATCAGATTATGGGCTCAAATAGACTAAAGATTTTTTTTCTTTTTTGTGTTCCTCATTCCAAAATCATTCTAAGGGAATTGCATTATTATTACCTACAAGACAAAATATGCTGGTAGTCTTCTCCATATTTCTTAATACATAGAACAGGGTGAAATAAAACATTCCACAGACATAAAGCTTTCTTCTTGGGTCCCCACCACTGCTTAACAGAAACACACATGCACACTCACACACTCACACACACACACACACTCCAGAGGCATTAATGACTTTTCCATTTGACTGCCTCTTCAATGCAGACATGTTATTTTTGCATTGAAGAGCTGTACTGTATAGTGTACTGGAATCTTAAAGTACAAAAGAAATAAACACTAGGTATATATTTTTTCCTCATATCTGTACTCATTCATGTAGTAGCCAATGTGGAGGCCGAGAGAATCAAGGCCATCCCACCTCAGGTTTAGTCTTAGCATAAATACAGCCATCTCAGACCCCTGTGCCGAGGGCTGAACTTTCCTTACTCTACTTTAGTTCCAGGAAGCCCCACCTTACTTTAGGTTCTAAAGACCCTAACCCTACTTTAGTTCTAAAGACCCCCACCCTACTTTAGTTCCAGGAAGCCGCACGCTGCTTTAGTAAGCCCCACCCTGCTTTGGTTCCAGGAATCCCCACCCTACTTTAGTAACAGGAACCCATAAATACCCCTGCCTTAACTAAGCTCGCGGTCCAAGTCCCTACTCCGCTGTGCCGGGCATACTTGGGCCCAAGCTTAAGCTTGTCAAATAAACCCTCGTGTGATTGCATCGGTGCTTGGCTCCTTGGTGGTCTCTTGAATGCGAAAACTCGGGCACAACAGTTATAATAGTTCTAATAACAGAAGCAAAATCAGACAGTGGCTGAGACAAGGCTCTGTATCAGACTGCTCTGAATTCAATCACAACTGTCAAGTACTACCGGTGTGACCTAGAGCACTTTACTGAAGTAGTCTATTTCTCAGTTGCCTTATCCACAAATAAGGTAAGAATAATTTATATGTTTTTCATAGGTCCATTAAAAGAATTTAGTGAGGGATAATATTTTTTATTTTTAATAAACAACCAGAAAGATTCAAGAAACAGGGGCATCTGGGCGGCTCAGTCCGTTAAGAGTCTGCCTTTGGCTAAGATCATGATCCCAGGGTCCTGGGATCCAGCCCTGTGTAGGGCACCCTGCTTCTCCCTTTCTGTCTGCCCCTCCCCCCACTCATGATCTTTCTCATGCATTCTCTCAGATAATTTAAAATCTTGTTTTTTTAAAAAAGAAAGATTCAAGAAACTAAACATGAAATAGAAGTAATTAATTAAATTCACATGGAGGGCAGTGGCTAAAGAATAGATGGAGAAACTCAAATTAAAAATGTGGAAGGCGGGGCACCTGGGTGGCTCAGTTGGTTAAGTCTCTGCCTTCCACTCAGGTCATGATCCCAGCATCCTGGGATAAAGCCCCACATCGAGTGCCCTGCTCAGCGGGGAGTCTGCTTCTTCTTTGCATCTCTCCCTGTTTGTGCTCTTTCTCTCTCTGTCAAATAAATAAATAAAATCTTTTTAAAAATTGTGAAAGGCACATGATGTGATGAGCACTGGGTATTATACACAACTGATGAATTACTAAACTCCACATCTAAAACTAATGATGTACTATATACTGACTAATTGAATTTAAATTTTTTAAAAATGTGAAAGAAGCATCTGGGTGGATCAATTGGTTAAGCATTCAACTCTTGATTTTGGCTCAGGTCATGATCTCAATGTCACAAGATGGAGCCCCTCTCTGGGCTCCAAGTTGGACATGGAGCCTGCTTAAGATTTTCCCTCTCCCTCTGCTCCCTTTCCCCCACTCACTCACATGCACACACTGTCTCTCTAAAAATTTTTTTAAAACTGTGAAAGCTAAACTCAAAAAGACATGTCAGCATGCAAAGAAAGCTATAAACAGATTAAAATAATTGTAAAGAATATGGAAAATACAGAAGATGAAGAGAAAAGAGACATCATATGGTACTTTGTATAAGAAATGTCAGAAATGGTTGTTTTTGGAGAAGAACCAGGAAAAAATGTATTAGTAAACAAGCCAGTAGAAGAAAATCTTTCTAAACATAAGGAAATCCAGTGCATACAAATCAAAAGGGGCTACTATTTTCCAAGAAACATCAAAAAAATGTTACACCTAACAACTTTTGATAGCATTTTCAAATGGCGATAACAATGATCAAATTCTTCTTTCAGCCACCACTTACCTCCACCCCATCTCCCAAACAGTTGCTTATAGAAAAATAAAAACCAGCCTGACTTCTAACTTATCTTTAGCAATATTAAATATCAGAACTAAACTGAGCAAAATTCAAGCTATCATTGATGATCAAAGTATAAAGCATTTCAGCCATGCAAAGGCTTAGAAAACACACTTCTCTTTAAAGAAATTCCTTGAAGCCGTCCAACTGACCAAAAGAACAGAGCTAACGGGGTCCTTGAAGGCCAGTTAAAAACAGATATTTAGTCCAAGAATAAATTTTAAGTATGGCTATAAAGCTGAATGCAAAGCAAAATATGTCCCCCAAAGAGAAGATACAGGATATAAAAATCATAACGCGAGTACAATCACTAGGGTGTAAAATACAGGAGGATCAGTGTAAAAGACTCAGAGAGGGTAGTGGGTGCTGTGTTTCTAGAGAAAGTAAATTGTCCTAGATGTCATCTGTCAGAGCAGAGGACCCTTCAAGTATCCTCTATTAAATGCAGCTTGAGAAAACTTTTGAATTTCATGGAATGGAAACAAGATATAGATTTCCCCAAATCTTTGACAATATAAAAAAATAAGGAAAATAGACAGAAAATGAAAGAAACACTAGGGAGGCATTTCTATTAAAGTATCGAGGCACAAACAGAATTAATAGCATCTATAGCAAATCTGTCAGCTATGATATTACATAAATGGACATTATAAGAGATTCCCAATGAAAAGACAAACAGTCTCGTATTTGGTTACAAAACTAGAGAGATGAAGAGTGGACTCTTAGATGTAAAACAGCAGCAACTGTTTAACATACTGATATAAGTTTTTTTTTTTTAATGAAGAGTGGGCAGAGGATTTTTGTCAAAAAAATATCTATGGCCAAATATTAAAAGCAGATAAAAAGCAATTCTAAGTAATAGTACAGGAGATAAAATCAAGTATAGGGTAATGATAGCATGTAAAATAATACAACTACCATATAATACTACTAACTACAATGACTACTAATAAAAATACAACTCCCATTAAGTGTTAAGCAGCAAAATAATATCATACCATTGTGCATGAGGTAAAAATTATAAGTTTAAGGAAAGTATTGAAGAATAGTATTAGCAAGAGCCTTTAGCATATCTCTGAAGGCTCTAGCAGAGTATTCTGCCTCACCTTTTCCTGGGTTCTGGTGGTTGCCAGCATTTGTGGCATTCCTTGGCATCCCATACCTGTTAGTTATATTACTCCATTCTTTGCCTCTGTCTTCAATTCTTACCTATGTGTCTCTGTGTGTTCACTAGCCTGCTTATAAGGACACTAGTCATTGGATTTAGGACCTACCCTAATGTGAGTTCATCTTAACTAATTACATCTGCAAAGATCCTAGTTCCAAATAAGGTAACATTCTAAGGTCCCTAATGGACATGAATTTTGACTAGTCCACTAGTCAATCTAGTACATTATGCTATAAAGAAAATCTTAAGAAATCCCCAACTTTGGAAATATTATAGATCACTTTCTCTGACTGTGGCAAAATAAAGCAGAAAAGGAATTACTTTGACATTTTAGAATTTTCTCCTCAAGTGTCTCTAGGCTGAGGGAAAAAGAGATCAATATGCAATTTAAAAACAACAGTGAATACTACACTGACAGAAATGTAAAGAATACCGTTTTAAAAATGCACTCAGAGGAAAATTTATGTTTTTAAAGTAGTTCTTATTAAAAATAAAATGATTAAATAAGCTAAGCATTCAACTCAAGATCCAAAGGAAATAACAAAATGAAGTAGGAAGAAGAAATAACAAAGAAGAAGATACTAAAGATATAGCACCTAGTAAAATTGATAAATAAATCTGAATGACAGTTCTTCAAAAATATGAATAAAATAAATAAATCTCCAAGCAGAATAAGCACGGGGTGAGATTGGGGTTGGGGAAGGGGGGGAGGAAAAAAAGAGAATGGCTGTAAAAGACAACATAAGCATTGAATGGTCAATGGGATATAATCATTTGTTCTTGAACAGTACAAATAATGTTGCAGATGTAATCATCAATCAATGTAGAATCAAAGAAGAGATCCTCCTTCAGGAGTGGGGCACCCATCTTACCTGCTGTCAGGAATGTGAATGCATATGGCTGCCCTCTCCAGGAATGGGAATCGTGCAAGACCCAAGGAGCCTCCTCATCCAAAGTCACACTTTCCTCCTTGGGGGCACTGCACACATAATGACTGGTCAACTGGTCAGCTGGGGAAAATTCTGCAGAGCCATCCCAACCCCAGAACTCCCTGTAGTATCAGTTAAAGCCTCTGTTCCCCCTGCCCAATGTTGCTGCCCTCAACATTCAGTGTACTCTGCACACAAATCTCAAAGGTTCCGAGTCCATCTTCCAGGGAACCAGAACTGCAGTGAGAACTCTTTATGTCTGCCTCACCTCTGTCTTCCTTTGGTCTTTCCACTGTTGTGGCCACGAATAGTGTCTGGTACAAAACAGGTAATCAATATTGTGGAAAGAACCAATGAATAAAGAGGAGGGAAGGAAAATATAAATTAAAAAAAAAACAACAACCAACTCCAGAAGATACTGAGGCCTGAAAGTATTATCTGCAGAAGAAACTGGAAAGTGTGAAAAAAGTATGAAATTATCCCTGACCCATCTCTCCAAAGATATCTGACCTAATTATTTTATGAATCAAAACATTTAAGGAGAAAATAATTATGAACCATAGGAAAATGTGGCTATCTTCTCATATCACTTTATGGAACAAATATATTCCTTATCCAAATATTCAAATCTGACAAACCAAACCCCAGATCAGTTTCCTTGTGGATATCTAGGAAAATCTTAGATTAAAATAGTGGCAATCAAATCCAAAGACTATTGAAAGAATAAAGCATTCTGATTAAGCAAACTTATACTCTATGAATGCTGAGATGTTTATACTCTATGAATGCTGAGATGTTTCAAGAGAGAAATTTATTACCTTGAATCATCACCTCATTAAGTCAAAGAAGAGAAACTATATATGCAGCTCCAAATATGATAGAAAGTCATGGGGCAAAATTACCTCTATTCCTAATAAAATTCTTGAAAACTAAGTACAGATTAATACTTTAGTGATATATTCATCCAAAACATCAAGCCATCAATATTCTTCTCAAGCCAAACACTGGGTTGGAGGATGGCTTTGTAAGCACTACTACCTACATACTTAAGTTTTTGTTTGCCTATAGGCAATTATAAAACTATTTTAAAAAAAAATCCAAAACAGGGGCTCAGTCGTTAAACATCTGCCTTTGGCTTGTAAGGGCCTATTCAGCCAGAGCAGCCCCACCACGGTTCAACTGCCATTTTGTTGTAAAACTTAAATTGACTCTGCTCCCCCCCCCCAGGGGAATTTACTTAAAAAAACAAGTCCCTGAAACCAGTCCCAGGTAACAAAGTCCAAATACAAGGGTGGGTCAGGTCAGGTGGAGACATTCAATCAGTGGGCGTGCATACTGTCTCCCAGTTACCAAGGAGTATGGGCCCTGTGCTTTGGGCACCTTTTGGGCACCAATCCTAACCAAGGTGATAGGCTGGTTCAAATGTCTACTAGAGTAAATTGTAATTCAATTGGTCACCTAGCATGACTGTGCAGCTTTCTTTGTGTGTTACAATTTCATTGGCCACCTGTGTGTGGCCAGGCCCAACCACACAGCCTTTGCTCTATAAAAGTTAGTTTGTGAAACAGAGAGGGGTCGTCCTCTCTGTAAGGGTTGGCCCCGACCGGTCCGTTTGACGGTCGGTTTGATTCTTGATGCTTGGTGCGAAATAAAGCTTTGCTTGACCTTCACTTTGTATCAGTCTCGCTCCTTTAATCACGGACCCATTATTGGGGGACCCATTATTGGGGGACCCAACAGGCTCAGGTCATGATCCCAGGCTTCTGGGATGGAGCCCTGCATCAGGCTCCCTGCTCAGTGGGAAGCCTGCTTTTTCCTCCCTTACTCCCCTTCCCTGTGTTCCCTCTCTCTCTATGTCTCTATCAATAAATAAATAAAATCTTAAAAAATAAAAATAACAAAATAACAAAAAATACAAAACAATCCAAGGTATAACAAACTGAGAAATAAGCAACTGTTATAAAATTTTTTTAAAAAGTTGAACACTCAAAAAAAAATAAAAAAATAAAAATAATAAAAAAAATAAAAAGTTGAACACTCAACAGAAAAATGAGTCAGGAATACAAATAGGTAATTCATAAAAGAGGAAATAAGAACATCCAATAAATATTTGAAAACAAAAAGTATTCAATTTTAGAAATTAAAAAATTATAAATTAATATGCTAGTGAAACCCCATGGTGTTATACAGATCTCAAATATAGATGGTGGGAGGGCAAATTGTTCCTACCTTTCTCAAGAACAGTTTGGTAACATGTATCAAAAGCCTTAATATTTATAGATTCTGATTCAGTAAGTCTGCATATATGAGTCTCAACAATGTCATAAAATATATGTATAAAAATGCTTAGCAGTTTTTTATAATCTAAAAGAAAAGCAATCTAAATATCCAGAATTAGAAAATGGTTAAGTAAATTATGATCCATCCACATGGTGGAATTATTTACTACCTCTAAAAATAAAATTTTCTAATAATTTTTAATAACAGGAAAAATCATGAGCTATAGTACAGTTACAAAAGCAAGATACGAAACAGTTTGTAGTACATGATTCCATCCAAGATATGAAAATGATTCAAAAACTTGGAAAGAAACATGACATAAGACCGAGATAGGTTTTTTCTGGGTTGTGAGATTACAGTTGTCTTTTCTGCTTTTTTGTACTATGCTGCATTTTATAAGTTTCATTAAGTGAATACATATTGCTTTCATAGTTGGGGGAAAGGCACATTATTGAAATTATGTTTCCTCCACTCTGGTGACAGAGATCTAAGAAAGTCCTTCACCTTTTCCACATTGAATTTTCTGCTACAAGAAATACCATGTAAGACCCACTGCCCTATTAGCCAGATCATTTCCTTGGCATCCAAGTGATGCACCGCAAGTGATACAAGGCTTGTTTCTGAACCTTGTGGAATAATATGTGGGACAGAAAAAAACCTGAAAATCCTTGAGAGTCAGGACTGTTAACAACGTCCAGGGCTCCTGGAAATCCATACATGTCAGTATTTAATTTGTGCAAATTAATCCCTTTAAGGCAAGAGCCCTCCATGGACTACTTCGCCATTTTCTACTTAGAATATTGGGACTCTGGTGTTAGGACTCTGGTGTTGGACTCTGGAATTAGGTTAAATTGAATTTTGCAGATTAACTCTGAAAGGTAAAAATGGAAGGAAGAGGAGGAGATGCATTGAGCTGGGAGGAACAAGAAAGGAAGGGAGGGAGGAAAGAGGAAAAGTCAAATAAGGGCCTGCGAGGAAGTCAGACCCAGTGCTTTCATTCTTGCTACTTATATATAAAAAACTTCACTCAGAAGACACAATAAGTCACTCTGTGCCCAGCAAGACCTAAAGTGCCCATTGTTAACCTCATTCTGTAGAAGAGGAATCTTTCCAATGAATCAACACAATAGCTCATCTAACCTTTTACTTGGTCAATAATCAAGGTGGGAAGAAGAGCCAAGATTCTGATCTCGTGTCTTGTATCAATTTTAAAGCAGCGTCTCATTGTATATTAAAGACTTCTATTGTGCTAAAAAGTGCAGGAAACTAATTGGACTCATTCTGGCTTTCGTGACTCATAAACTTAATGCTCTTTTAGCATCATTTTGGCTGAGCAGATTTCCTAACCACAGTTTAATAGCAAAAGACATTTAAAATAACAATCTCAAAAGTCTTTCCAACCTCTCCAATTAGAGTAAAATAAATTGGCTCTTAGAATTAGAGACTGTGCCTTCACAGGCTACGGACTATCTCACTGGTTTCCTGTATCTTAACTATGAAGGAAAATGACAACTCCATTTCATCTTGCTCCTAGCTACCAAATATTTCTACTAGAACTGAAGCCACCTGCTTTGGTCACATACTTTCACTTGGATCATTTCCTCATTGTTTGGCTTGGCTTTCTTTCATTTTCTTGGTTATTTTAGCTTTCATTGGGTCTCTAGGAAAGGCTATGAGGCTTGGCAGGTGGAGCAATCAAAAGGATTTTCATGATCTAACTGTCAGTTAATATTTACCGAGTTCCAGGCTTTGTTATACCAAACCACAGACAAGTCTCCCCCATATCTTTGTATTCTAAAGAACAAAAGATAATCATTTCGCTGTGTTGCATCTTTGTGATCTTTCTGTACTTATCATTTACTAAGTGGAAATAGTCCCTGATCCTAGTGAAGGTATGGGACTGGTGGGCTACCAGGCTCGAGGACTGATCCTAGGGACCTTATCTTATTATGCCCGTATGCTTAGTCCAAGTTTATCTAAGACAACTTTATTTCTGGTTTGAAAGTACACGAATGGTGTTCTTTTCTGAGACTTTAAAGACAAAACAACTAGTTAAGAAAAACCAAAACCAAAACCAATATTTTACATGGACATAATGATTTTACATATACACATTTGTATAATATAACATACACATATTTATCAGCAATTTCTTCTCAGTAGGATGGCCAATATCTTACCTGCAACATTCCTTTGGAGCCATCTGCTGCCTTAAGCTCTCCAAGGGTAGAACGTATGTGCATGGAAGGACTAGGAATTAAAAGTCATTTGGGATGGGGCGCCTGGGTGGCTCAGTTGTTAAACATCTACCTTCGGCTCAGGTCATGAACCCAGGGTCCTGAGATTGAGCCCCACATCGGGCACCCTGTTCGGTGGGGAGCCTGCTTCCCCCTCTCTCACTCTCCCTGCTTGTGTTCCCTCTCTTGCTCTGCCTCTCTTTGTGAAATAAATTTTTTAAAAATCTTTTTAAAAAATTAATTAAAAAAAAAGTCATTTGGAGGGGCACCCGGGGGGTGCAGTTGGCTAAGCATCTGACTCTTGGTTTCAGCCCAGGTCTGATCTCTGGGTCTTGAGATCAAGCTCCACCTGGGGGCCCATATTCAGGGAAGACTCTATGTTCTTCCCTCACCCCAAAACAAATAAAATAAATAAATCTTTTTAAAAAGTCATTTGGAAATACAAGAAACTATGAAATTAAATTCTGTCTCAGAGCCCAGTGTGTGCACATTTTGCCCCACCCCCCCACCTCCCCCCACCCCCCGTGACTCTAGGTCTTCTTTGGGATTGGACCAAGACTGATTTCTCTGGTATTTCACTGGCTTCTTCCCCATATGACAGTACATTGGCTTTCTCACTTCCACTTGTTTTTCCTGGTGTTTACTTAGCTCCTGTTCTGCCTCATTTGGCGTAGTTGGCCACAACCTGCTTTTCACTCTTGGTTTGGCTCAAGCTCTCAAGCTTCTGCTATCTGGACTTTGATTTATGGCCTTGCCACATCCACACGCTCCCTTCCTGCACTTCTGATGTATGGATGCTCCAACAGAAGGGTAGGGACAACCTCAACCATGCTCTCCATCCCCAATATTTTCCTTTGTATCAGCATTTCCTGATCCTTTTCCATCTTTTAGTTTCCTCACAGGTAGACTGCCGACACTGTACAATTTCCAGGTATAACATGATATATGTACATATATATGGTTATACATACATGCATGTGTGTGCACAGGTGTGTGTATAAAGCGTTGGCTTTTTCTTCTCAAAAGTCAGGAAGTTTTTCTTTCTGATTTTTTTTCTCAGCCTCTTCTTTCTCGTTCACCTTCTAGGTATAATCCTCAGAATATCAAAATCTGCCTGACAACTGAGCAGGGTTATTCTCGCTGAGAAAGGACCAATTACCTTTTCTTTGAACAGAGGTTTCTCTGTAGATTCTGAAGACTATAGTTTCAACCTCTTCATTACACTCCTGCCATGTCACAGAAATAAAATGAGAAGCCACTCCGAGGGCACACAAGAAATGTCCCTTCATGAGCTTAAGTATATTAGCAGAGCCTCACAGGCCACATAACTTCCCTCATTTAGAAGCAGACAACTCAGACACCTCAGTCTGCACACACGTGCCTCCTCAAACATGGAGCAGCTTAAGTGTTCCACTTAGGTATTTTATTCATGTGTGCCTGGGATCACAAAGACGAGAGTCATGAAGCACAACGACCAAGGTTGTAAGGCAGTCCCTCCGTATCTGGATGTATTCCCAGCGTTGGAGCAAATGGCGACGGGCAGGTAGTGTTTTCTAGCACACAGCACCCGTGTTGTATGTGGATTCCTTCACACAAGCTTTACTTTTGTTGTATCTTAGCTGCTAATCCAAGACCAACCAGGAGAAGGCAGTACAGGCTAAACAACTGAAACTTTAAATTTTCTTTAAAGTGAAGAGGAAATAATTTGATGGGGATTATCCATAGCATAAACCTCTGTCCATGTCGGGGAACCAAGGAACTTTTTCCAGCACTACCATCACTGCACCACCTCACTCCTTCTCACCTCTGCGGCTTCCTTCAGGTTCCCCTACCAACTCCTCCATCCCTCCTTAAATATTAAAATACATACGATATAGAAACTGGAAAAACATCTAAATTACAATGCTGTCTGATCCATCTCTAAATTCCCAAGCTTCTTTCTCTAGCATTACAACGTAAGGCCAAGTTTAATCTTTAGGTATTATTTTTTAAGAGCTCATGATAGTTTTATATGACAAGATATACTTACCATGAACCCTCAAGATGTCTCTGCTTCACACTACAAAAATACAAAACCAGGATGCCTGGGTGGCTCAGTTGGTTAAGCAGCTGCCTTTGTCTCAGGTCATGATCCCAGCCTCCTGGGATCGAGTCCCACATCGGGCTCCTTGCTCAGCAGGGGGCCTGCTTCTCCCTCTGTGTGCCACTCTGTCTGCCTGTGCTCACTCACTCTGTCAAATAAATAAAATCTTTAAAAAAAAATACAAAACCACTTGTTTCAAATACAAAAAAAATTCATACATGAACAAAAAGGCAATTTCTTGCTGAATATGGAACATTATTTCCCAGTGGCACTGGGAAGTGAATGAAGACTGCTCAGTCAAAGCCAGAAAAAGGATTCTACTTAGAACTTCAGTCCCTGACAATGGGGAATCCATGCACTCCACTAGCTGTCTGAGGGCACAGAGTAGGATCCCCTCTGTTCTGCAGGGCCCTGGAGAGAAAAGACCAAGTTGCTGTCTGGACATGTAGGCAAGTCCCATTCTTCTACTAATCAAAGTAGCATGGACTTCATTAACCACTAAGCCATAGTCCCAGCTGTTTTTGTTTGGGTGGTTGGACTTTCTAAGGTCGTTTTTACCAGATTACCCCAAGAAAAAGTATGAAGTTGCTTCAAGCCTTTCTCATCTGCAATTCAAGCCTTTCTCATCTGTAATTCCTTCATTAATGCCACCTTTTTTCTCCTCCTCAAGTGCACAGGGTCTCTACACTGACCCGCACACTGGCCGGGGATCTCCTCAGAAGCCCCCTCACCCCCACTAAGACATTCCTTGGACCTTCCCTTGTCTGTACTAATCTCTCATTCCCCTCTGCAGTGGAAACTTATTCTTAGTTAAGCCTCTCCACAGAAATACTGCCAGGCTTTCTGAATCTTAACCCATGACCTTAATCGTACTACTTAAAACCATACTACATATATAAGAGAACTTTGAGTACTTTCAATTGCTAGCTAACACTTTGACCTCAATTTTCTTTCTTTTTTTTTTTTCTTTTTGGCCCACGCAGTGGGCCCCTAGGTCTTCTCATTGCCATTTCAAGAAAAAGTGCACAAGGGACACCTGGGTGGTTCAGTCGGTTAAGCATCTGACTCTTGGTTTCAGCTCTGGTCATGATCTCATGGATTGTGAGGTCCAGCCCTGGATCCGACTCCCCATTCAGTGGGGAGTATACTTGAGATTCTCTCCCCCTCCCCCCACTCATATTCACTCTCTCTAAAATAAATACATCTTTAAAAAAAAGTGAGCAAAGACATGGAAAAGAGAGCCTTCTTTTCTCCTTGTGAAATATATTAAACATGCAGATTAGAAAAGAATATAATGAACTTCTACGTACTTAATACCCTGTTTTATCACACATTAATGTTATTCCACATTTGCTTCAGAATTACCTCTTTTAGAAAATATTACAGAAAGAATTAAGCGCCTACCCCTTCTTCTATTTACTTTCCTCTAAAATAAACCTCAATGTGAATGGTTCTATATATTCCATATTTATGACCATAGACATTATTTAACAATGCTTTATGGTTCAATCTTTCTACAAGCAGAATCATATTGTATATATCATTCCACAAAGAGTATTTTTACTCAATGTTATGTGTTTTAATTTATCCATGCTTATAGATGTACCTCTAGTTTACTCATCTTAGTTGTGGTACAAGCATTCATTCAGATAACTAAACCATAATTTATTTATTCTTTCTTTACTTGGTAAACATTTAGATTGTCACAAGGGACATTCTGTATGTTTCTGTTTTCACACATATACAAGAGTTTTTCTGCCACATACAGAGCAGGGGACTTGCTGAGTCAGAGAGTGTGTTCCTCTCTAATTTTAATAGATATTACCAAATTGATGTCCACTGTGGTTATATCAGTCCACACTCCCACCAGAGTTTCAAGTAACCATTGCTCTGTAGCCTTTTCATAGGATATAAGATGGATATAAGATTATATTAATCCTCACTAATGAGCATAAAAGGATACCTCACAGTATTTTTGAACCATGCTTCTTACAGAAAGTGATCATCACTATCTCAGCACCACTGTGTGACATATATAAATTCTGCTTGTATTTTCCAACCACATCTTATATGTGTGTGTAATGATGTACTTTGAGGAAAAAAGGAGGAAATTATTTTAAATGGGGTGTATACTCAAAATCCAGGATGCATGTTTGCATACATGTATACCATTCTGTAAAAACTGACTACCTAGAAGGAATAAAGAAATTGATATTTCATCAACTCATAGTATGAGCTTATCCAAGCATAAGACCTACCTGAAAATAACACCTGAAAAGTCTTCAAGAATTAGCTTTCATGGTCTGTAGACTCTTAATGGTAATATCAGATTAAGTCAGCTTCTCTGGCACCTACATTTTAGGCATCAAGTCTAATTTCTGAGTTGGGACTTGGTTTCCTACCTACTGCAGTAAAATTATGGCTGGCATAAGAGGCAGGTGCTTTTTTTTTTCTTTTTCTTACCACAACTCAATACGTTAAAAATACTTCACATATATTGGGCATGTAAAATGTGCCGTGCACCATGGCAAGCATGGCATCTGAATTATTTCCCTTAACCTTCATAACAATAAACATGGTACTATTATTTTACCCATTCTAGAATTAATGAAACTGAGAGTCTGAAAGATTAAGTGAAATCACAGAGCTTATAAATGAACTGGTGTCTGGTTCTTCCTGATTCAGAAGTCTTAGATATCCACAACTATACCATGTAGCCCAATTCAAAATTCAGACACCTATATAACTATCTTTGAAAATGTGTTTCTTGATGTTAGAAATGCAAGATTTTTCTCTTTCCGTTCTATTTCTACCCTCAAAGATGAAACAATCCTATATGCATTAGAAGATAACTCTCATATCTCCCCGAAACTTCTCTTCCCCAAGTTAAGACACTCTTACATATTTCCACTGTTTTTGTCCTTATGTTCCCCACCTTTATATCCCAACTACTCTCCTGTGGGTGAGCCTCAGAAATGGTCCCCTCTCTGCAAGTATGATGCTCAGAACACGTTGCAACAGCATATGTCCAAGGAATATTCAGTACAATGGATTCATCAGCTGCCTCATTCTGTACCTTATACTCTACTAAATGCTGCCCTAAATCATAGTGGCCTTTTTGGCAGTCGTATCACACTGTTGACTCATTCTGAGCTCATGCCAACAATAATTCCCAAGTGATTTTTAAACATATATTTCTGTCTTTCTTAGCCTGCATTTTAAGTTTTTATTTTATCCAAATGTAGGATGTTACATTTGCACCCATTAAGCCTTATTTGTGGCAGTCTGCTAAAATTATTTTGGTTCTTGATTCTTTAAGTTTACTGGAATTTACTCTGACTGACCATGATCCATGTGCTATCTTTGTCTTCATCAAATTCATTGATTAAAATCTATCCAGTGGTCTCAATAACAAGCTTTGTGCTGCTTTCACAGAAACATTTCTTTAGACTCACACTGATCTCTTCAAAAAGCCATCCAGATTCATAGGGTTTGATCCTTTGACTGTGTGAATCTGTCTAAATGTATCAGCATCGACCTCACATTTCTTCATCTGACAACAAAGATATCATTAAAAACTCTGTCAAATGTCTTTCTAAATTTCAGATAAACTGTATCTATTTTCCCTGTAATCTTGATAAGGAAAAAAAAAAGAAATGGAGCTACTTAGTGATGATATATTCTCAATGACCTTATATTAGGTATATTTTATGTTGCCCCTTTAAAGTAACTCTTTCACCTGCCTTATAAATAATAAGTCCCAGAGTTTTGCTTGGCATCTAAAATAAACTTACTAGTTAATAGATGATGGAATTTACTTCTCTTTTTCTCTTTGACAGGAATTGAACTTCACTTCCAGGAAATGTATAATAAGTTGTGGCAGCTCAGTGATTCTTCTTGCAAGTAGGGGAGAAAAAGCAAATATATTACAAAAACTGTATGTTTAAAACTATCAGAAAAGTGTGGAACCAATGAGGACTAGAACTAAAATTTCAGACTCCAAAGAGGTTTTCCTAGGAGAGTTGACAATCACCAGCCATTTTCTTTTCCTGGAGTCATTAATAATTCCATGAGGATCAAGTCCGGCCCTTGGAGAAGATTCTACTGAGGAAAAAAGAAAGAAGTTGTGAATTTAGGGGCTGCACAGGTGCTGACCTGTATAAAAAAACTAGAGAAGCCCTAGAAACATGGTTAGTTTTTGCAAAGGGTCAGTTCTTGAGTTCAGAGGCAGCACGTGAAACTGGGGGCAAGGGGGCTAAGTTGGAAAGGCAAAGTAAAATCTTTCACAATTTCTTAGTTCATTGGATAAAAAAATACCACAAAAATGTATTTTATGATTTATTTTGTTGCCCTTTAGACATTACTGGATTTTGAGGCTGTATCGGGCAAGAACCTAAAGAGCTATGCTCAAAACCTCCAGTGGTCAGAACAGCATCCTCCTAATACGTTAATCCCAAGGACAAAGACCCACAAACAATTTAACCAGGGATAAATCAGACATAAACTAGATCTTACAAAAACTCTAACCCAGTCCCAACACAGATCATCCAAGACTAGAGGTGCCCTTCAAACTATATACCTAACAGAATAAACTGAGAACCTTCTTTAATGGAAAACAGCATCATCTACAACCTCCAGGTTTCTTTTACTCACATTGTCATAACATAAAAATTTGTTAGGTACATAGAGAGTTAGAAAAGTATAACTTCCAATAAAAGAGAAAACATAAAACAGAACATAATTCAGATATTAACCACAATAAGCAAAACTTAATAAATACTTTTATGAGACAATCAACAAAATGTAAAGGTGAACTACAGAATGGGAGAAAATATTTGCAAACTACATTTCTTTTTTTTTTAAGTGTTTGGTTTTTTTTTAAGATTTTATTTTATTTATTTGACAGACAGAGATTACAAGTAGGCAGAGAGGCAGGCAGAGAGAGAGAGGAGGAAGTAGGCTCCCCACTGTGCAGGGACCCCGAAGCAGGGCTCTATCCCAGGACCCTGGGGTCATGACCTCAGCCCAAGGAGGAGGCTTTAACCCACTGAGCCACCCAGGTACCCCGCAAACCACATTTAACATATAAAGAATCATATAACTCAATAACAAAAAAGAAATCCAATTAAAAAATGGGCAGAGGAACTAAATAGTTTTTTTTATTCCAAAGAGGACATATAAATGGCCAACAGGTACATGAGAAGATGTTTGGTATCACTGATCATCAGGGAAATTAAAATCAAAACCACAATGCGACCTCACCTCACAGCTGTTAGAATTGCAGTCATCAGGAAGACAGGAGATAACAATTGTTGATGAGGATGAGTAGAAAAAAGAATCCTAGTATACTGCTGAAGGGAATGCAAATTGATGTAGTCACTATGGAACAGTTTGGAAATTCCTCAAAAATTTAAAAATAGAACCACCATATGCTCCAGCAATCCCACCTCTGGGTATATATATATCCAATGGAAATGAAAGCAGAATCTCAAAGAGATATTTGTACTCCATGTTTTTTGCAGCATTATTCACAATAGTTGATATATGGAAACAGAGTGACTGTCATTGGATGAATGGATAAAGAAAATATGGGACACACACACACAGGAATATTATTCAGCAATGAGAAAAAAAGGAAATCCTGCCATTTGCAACAATATGGAAAAATAGTGAGGGTATTATACTAAGTGAAATAAGTCAGACAAAGAAAAATACAGTATGATCTCACTTATATGTGGAATCTAAAAATAAGGAGCTTATATAAATAGTAGAATGGTGTTTACCAATGGCTGGAGGGAAGGAAGAGGGATGGAGAGATACTTGTCAAAGAGTACAAACTTCCAATTAGATGAGTAAGTTCTGGGAATTATGGTTAACAATAATGTATTATATACCTGAAAGTTGTTAAGAGAATAAATCTTAAATATTTTTATCACAAAAAACAATGATAATAATGTGACAGAGGTACAAGCTAGCGCTATAGTGGTCGTCATTTTGCAATATATAAACATATCAAGGGGTACCTGGGTGGCTCAGTCAGTTAAGTGTCTGCCTTTGGCTTAGATCATGGTCCCAGAATCCTGGGACTGACCCCTGTGTTGGGCTCCTTTATCAGTGGGCAGTCTGCTTCTCCCTCTCCTATCCCTTCCCCCACTTGTGCTCTCACTTGCACTGTCTCTTAAATAAATAAATAAATAAATAAATAAATAATATCTTTTAAAAAATAGATTTAAAAATAGATTTTAAAAATACCTTTTAAAAATAGATTTAAAAATCAACATGTTTTACATCTTAAACTTACAAAATGTTATGTGTCAATTACATCCTATAAACCTAGAAAAAAATTTTTAACCCTTTTAACCTTTTATGGAAACTGTGAAAGAACATAAAGAAGAAATAGAAAAAACTGAGAAAAATATGAAATGAATTTGAATCTATTACAAAGAAACAAGTAGACACATTTTTCTGGAACTAAAAAATGTACTATCTGGTATTTAAGTCTCATTGTTGGTGCTAAATAGCACACGAGGAAGACATTAATGAATTGCAAGAAAAATCAATAGAAAAAAATCCAAACTGAAAAAAGAAAGAAAGAAAATAGCAGAAAGAAAAGGGGGGAAGAAGAATATAAGACTAAGAGTGGGAATCAGTTTTAAAAAAGAGAGAGAGAGAGAGAGAAAGTCCCAGAAAGAGAGGAAAGCAAGAATGAAGTTGGGGGGCGGATAGCTGTAAATATTGAAAACTATCACCCACAGATCAAAAAAAAACAACAACAATGCAGTAAATCCAAAGCAGGATAAATGCTTTAAAAATCCATAATTAGGCACAACTAAGTTCAATTGGCAAATATCAAAGACAAAGAAAAATTCTCAAAGTAGGCAGAGAATTGAACTATAAATTCAATTGTATCCTCAAAATTCAAGTGGGATTTTTTTGTGGAAATTAACAGTTTGGTGCCAAATTTTATATGAAGATGCAAAAGACATATAATAACCAAACCAATTTTTTTTAAAGGACAAAGTTTGACGACTTACTACCCAATTTTAAAGTTTACTGTTAAAGCTATATTAACCCAGTGTGGTGCTGGCATAAAGAGAGACATACAGACCAGTGAAACAGATCTGAGAATTTAAAAACAAACATATATATTTATGGCCAATTGATTTTCAACAACAGGAAAAGGATAATATTTTGAACAAATGACACTAGGATAATTGGATTTTCATATGCAAAATATATTAAAAAGAACTTAGACCTCAGACGTTTACATAGAAAGAAGAAAATATAGGAAAAACATTAAATACTAGTGACCTTAGGGTAGGCAGTGAATTTTTTGAAATGACACCAGAACACAAGCCAAAAAAGAAAAAAACTGAGAAACTTGAGTTCATAAAGTTAAAAAAATATTCTGCACTTCAAAGAATACCACCAATAAAATGAAAATATTAACCACAGACTCAGAGGAAATATTTCTAAATTATATATCTGGTAAATAACCTATATGTAGAAAAATATGAAGAACATTGGCAACTAAAAATAAGACATACAATCCAATTTTAAAAGGAACAAAACCCTGAATTAACATTTAACCAAGAGAGACATACAAATGCTTAGTAATGGGGGTATAGCTCAGGGGTAGAGAATTTGACTGCAAATGCTTAGTAATATTATGAAAAATTTTCAGTATCAGTAGTTATTAGGAAAATATCAAACTACAACCACAATGAGATACTATAATACACTCACTAGAGTGGTTATAATCAAAAAGAGATAATACCAAGTGCTGGTGAGTTAGAAAAACAGGAAGCCTCATACAATGCTAGTAGAAGTGCAAAATTGTACAGCTACTTTGGAAAATTGTTTGGCAATTTCTTAAAAAGTTGACATTGTCTGGCAGTTTCTTAAAAAGCTGAACACAACTTATCATATGACTCAGCAATTCCACTCTTAGAAATCTACCCAAGAGAAATAAAAACATGTCCACAAAAAAAAACCTGTATGTGAATGTTCATAAATACATTATTTACAACAGCACAAACTAGAATGTCCATCAACTAGTGAATGATGGACAAAACTTTGGTGTATCCATGCAATGAAATATTATTCAGTACTTAGGAGGAATGAAGTACCATTACATGGATGAATCTCAAAAACATTATGCTAAGTGAAAAAAAGCATGACATAAAAAGCAGCTCTGCAAAGACAGGGACAAAGTATATAAGATGGGAATTGACAGGAAAGGGCCTTAAAGGAAAATATTTGAGTAATAGGAAAGTTCTAAAGCTGGACTGTAGTGATTTAGTGAACTCTGTAAACTGACCAAACCTACTGAATTGTAAACATACAATGGGTGAATTATGTGGTAATACTTCAACAATGCTATAAAACAAAAGCGGTGAGTGTATTTGATAATTTTTGCTTTTTCTGAACTACTATATAATATATGACCAAGCAAACAAGAAAATTCATTAGATGTAAAATCTTTCTTGTACAAAAAAAGTAGGTACATTTAAAATAGAGAACAAAGAGGAAGTTCTAAAAACAGAGAATAAAAAATGTATTACTTTTTATTTTTTTGAAAGATTTTACTTATTTATTTATTTGACAGAGAGAGTAATTTGACAAGGAGCAAAGAGGCAGGCAGAGAGAGAAGGGGAAGCAGGCTCCCCACTGAGCAGAGAGCCCGATATGGGGCTCAATCCCAGGACCCTGAGATTGTGAGCTGAAGGCAGAGGCTTAACCCACTGAGCCACCCAGGCACCCCAATGTGTTAGTTTTAAATGAGCAACAGAAAGCTTCAGTTGATATTGTAACAGGATTGATGGAAGCCAAGAGTTGACAGAATGACCTCTTAATATAAGAAGATGATGGTGGAAGGGAACCAGTCAACCTAAAATTTTATGCATGCAAAATTATAATTCAAAAATAAAGGCTAAAGAGTCAAAACTAATCTATAGTGACAAAAAGCAGACCAGTCTATTCATAGAGAGGGTAAAAGCGTGACATTAAGGGGCCATGAGAGACTCATTGGAATAATAAAATTATTCTATATCTTGATTAGGATGGTAGTTATGTGGGTGTATTTTTTTCAAATTTATTGAACTACTCACTTTAAATGAATACATTTTATTGTCCACAAATTATATATCAAAAAAGGTGACTAAAAATGGGGGAAAATGAAGGTAAAATAAAGACATTAGAAGCCAAACAAAAGCTGACAAAAATCAATGGATTGGCACTACAAGAACCTGCTAAAAAGTTCTTCATGTGGAAAAAAGATTCAAATAAAATCATGAAACTATAATAGAATATGAAGAGCACCATAAAGTTTAAATCTATAGGGTCAATATAAAATACATTGATCATTTAAACACAATAGTAATAGTTTTATGCAAATTTTTCATACATGTAGAAATAAAATATATGAAAACAATAGCAAAAAGTATGGGAAGAGAACAGAGAAAAACTAATGTTGAGTTCTTTCATTGTCTGAGGTACAAGGTACTAGAGTAAGCAAGAAAGCATATGGAAATTGTGAAGGTAGCCACCAAAATATACAAATAAATCTAAAACTAATAAACTAATAGAGGTAGAAAATGAAATGGTAAAAAAAACAATTGATTAAAACAAAAGAATAGAATAAAAGGACAAAGAACAGAGGGCAAAATAGAAGTAACATATCAAGATGATAGTCCTAAACACACCTTATCAGTGATTACAACAGTAAATGGAGTAAACAAACTAGTTTAAAAGGAAAAAAAATTAAAAAATAAAACAACAGCCAATTACATGTTATTATCAAGAGACCCCCCCCGTAAAACTACTAAGGATACAATTACACTGAAAGGAAAGAATGTGAACAAAATAACCACACAAGCACCAATAAGAAGAAAACTGGTTAGCTCTTAATATTATAAAATAGACTTTAAGAAATAAGTAACACTTGGCCATTTTAGATGAGATTTTTAAAAATCTACTAAGCTTGGGGCACCTGGGTGGCTCAGTGGGTTAAGCCTCTGCCTTTGGCTCAGGTTGTGGTCCCAGAGTCCTGGGATTGAGCCCTGCATCAGGCTCCCTGCTCAGGAGGGAGCCCTCTCTCTCTCTCTCTGCCTGCCTCTCTGCCTACTTGTGATCTCTCTCTCTCTGTCAAATAAATAAACAAAATCTAAAAAAAAAAAAATCTACTAAGCTTTTTATTTGTATATAGCAGTTGTCTATGGGCTTTTTAAATTAGGGGTCAGATGGTAAATATTTTTAGCTTTGGAGCCCAGGTGGACTCTGGGCAACTCTGCAACTCTGCTGTAAAACAGCCACAGAGACACTGAGAACAGATAAGCAAATGGGTATGGCTGTGTTCCAATAAAACTTTATTGGCAAAAATTGGTGGCATGCCAGATTTAGCCAACCCATGGGCTACAGTTTTGTTTTGTTTTTTAAGATTTTATTTATTTATTTGACAGACAGAGATTACAAGTAGGCAAGAAAGGCAGGCAGAGAGAGAGGAGGAAGCAGGCTCTCCACGAAGCAGAGAGCCCGATGTGGGGCTCGATCCCAGGACCCTGGGATCATGACCTGAGCCAAAGGCAGAGGCTTTAACCCACTGAGCCACTCAGGCACCCTTGGGCTACAGTTTATTAATTCCTGGTATGTAAGAAGGCTATGGGTTTTAATTTATTAAAGTTACAATTTTTTGGTCAGTCAAAAATGAAGGAAAGAAAGAAGTAATGCTAGAGAAAAAGGGAGACTTTCATGATATAAGAGAATTAAAAAGGAAAGCATAATTCTGAATTTGTACAAAGCTAATAACACAGCTTACATTTACATTATTTAGCTTCAAAATACATAAAGACAAAAATTTAGCAAGGACATTAAAGATTTAAACAATATAATTAGCCAATTTGACCTAAGATAATATAGATAGATAATCGAACAATCAAAGGATGAAAACTTTTCAAGTGACATCATCAAAGGGTAGAGACCCCAACACCCATGCCCCCCATGCCCCAAAGATCAACAATTAAATGGGTAACAATGAACAAAAAACAGAGCTCTGGACACCACTAAAGAAACTTAAGAATACAGTTGAATGAAATATCTGAGAATAACCACTCAAAAAGAGGAGGACAGCTTCATTTTGCCTATATCATCCCTTCCTCCAAGCCAGCATTGCTTAGCACCAAAAAGGAACTGCCCAGATTAAAATAAATAAATAAATAAATAAATAAATAAATAAAATAAAAATTAAAATTAAAATTAAAATAGAAAATGTCCCTCTAACAGGGAGAGGAACAGTACACTGAGCCATGAGCTTCCCTAGCCCTTTCGGGCACCATGCTTCAGTTTCACCCACCCAGACCAGAAAAACCTGAGATGTATAGAAATCTCTAAGAACCAGGAAGAAAGCAGAGACTACCAGTAGCAGCCATGTAGCAGGAGCGATCACGGTTCACAGCCACCCACTCTATAAATAAATATGGCAACTTTTGCCACTGAAAATCAACTGCCAGAACAGCTACCACGGACCCCCCTGCAGATTTCACCAGCCAGGTATTCTCTTTTGCTGATATCAGCCTTCCTATTCCCTCTCCACTCCCTCCCTTCAGCCCCCACTGTAAATTCAGAACTTCCCCAGCAGCCAGCCCAGGCTCCCATGGCTGCACAAGTACAGGACATCATCCCAGACCCTGCAGCAACTCCCGTCGCTGTGCATGCACTCAGCACAGCTGGCAGTGCATTTGCATGTCACTGTCCTAATGCTCCTCAGGGAATGCATGCCCAGGGGGAAACTGCCCCCCCACAGCTATCGGGACACCCAGAGTTGGCCCCTGGCCCCAGTCTCTACACAGGTACCCACAACTGACTTCTACAGCTAAGTATGTGCTTACCACAGGATCTGGCCACCATTGCTAGCTACCTGTTCTGGTCCCTCCCTACTGGACCTGAAGACACCACTAAGGAGCCCACAGCATTTATAGCCATGGTAGACACCACAGAACACTCACAAAGGACTAGAGAGCTATTGATGCTGTAGACCCCAGTGGCCTGAGCTAAAGACACATCACACCTCCCAGACCCAGTGCCACCACACACACCCTCACTGAATGCCCTGTGCCCCAGTATCACAGCATAACCCCACGTGCTTCTACCCACAAGTGGAATTCTTCCCTTACCCAAGTGAGTCCTTGATGTCTGGAAGACATGACTGCTTCTTCAAATGTAAAACATCTAAGCAAGGCTATAGGAGTTACTAAGAATCAGAGAAGCAGGACTTCACCAAAGGAAGAATGTTAACTTGCAGTAGCTGATCCCAAAGAAACGAAGCTGCAGGAACTGCCTGGCAAAGAATTCAAAATAATTGCTCTACAGATGTTCGAAGAAGCTACAGGAAAACAATTTAATGATATCAGGAAGATAATACAAGGACAAAATGAGAAGTTCAATAAAGATATAGAAAACATTGAAAAAAACAAATCTTGGAGCTAAAGAATACAGTGACTGAACAGAAAAATTCAACAGAGTACTTCAAAATCAGACTTGACCAAGCAGAGGAAAAACAAGTGAACTCAAAGACAGATGAATTGAAATTATTTAATCAGAGCAACAAAAACAAAAACAAAAACAAAAGAATGGAAAAAAGTGAAGAGAGCCTACACGATCTATGGGGTACCAGCAAAACAAACATGTACAAATTATTGGATTTCCAGAATGAAGAACAGGGCAAAGAGGGACAGAAAGTCTATTTAAAGAAATGTGACTGAGAACTTCCAAAACTGGAAAAGGCACTTACTTGACAGTACAATCATCAGGGAAAAGCAAATCAAAACCACAGTGAGCAATCACCTCAGACCTGTTAGAACTGCTATCATCAAAAAGACAAGAAATAAAGGGGCCTGGGTGGCTCAGTTGGTTAAGCATCTGACTCTTGATTTCAGCTCAGGTGGTGATCTCAGGGTCCTGAGATCGAGCCCTGCATTGGGCTCCCCATTCAGCAGGGAGCCTTCTTGTATCCCTCTCCCTACACCACCCCCCGCTAATACATGCACACTACCTCTCTAAATAAATAAATAAACAAACAAATAAAATCTTTTTAAAAAGACAAGAAATAACAAGAGCTTGAGAGGATGTGGAGGAAAGAAAACCCCTGTGAACTGTTGGTGGGAATGTTAATTGGTGCAGCCACTATGGAAAACAGCATAGATGATTCCTCAAAAATTTAAAAATAGAACCACCATAAGATCCCAGGCATATAACTTCTTCTAGGCATATATCCAAAGAAAATCAAAACACAGTCTTGAAGAGATACCAGTATTCCCATGTTCACTGCAGCATAACAGCCAGGAAAGACATCAAAACAACATGTATCTATCGATAGATAAATGGATAAAGAAGATGTGGTATATACACATCAGAATATTAGTCAGCCATGAGAAAGAAGAAAATCCTGCCATTTGTGATAAGGGTGGGCCTTGAGGGCATTATGCCAAGGGAAAGAAGTTAGATAAAGGAAGACAAATATTGCTTATATGTGGAATCTAAAAATGCTAAACTCATAGAAACAGGTAATAGAATGGTGGTTACCAGGAGCTGCAGCATGGTGGAAATGGGGAGATCAAAGGGTTGGTCAAAGGGTACAAACTGCCAGTTACAAGATGAATAAATTCCAGGGATCTAATTTATAGCATGGCAATTATAGTTAATAATGCAGTATTATAGGGGCACCTGGGTGGCTCAGTGGGTTAAGCCTCTGACTTCAGCTCAGGTCATGATCTCAGGGCCCTGTGATGGAGTCCCGCATTGGGCTCTCTGCTCAGCGTGGAGCCTGCTTCCCCCTCTCTCTCTGCCTGCCTCTCTGTGTACTTGAGATCTCTCTCTCTGTCAAATAAATATAAAATCTTTTAAAAAAATTAAAAAATATATAATAATAATACAGCATTATACACTTGAAAGTTGTTAAGATACCAGATCTTAAATATGTTCACTACAAAAAAGAAGTGGTAATTATGTGATGTGATGGGGGCCTTTTAGCTAACACTATGCAGTATACAAGTGTAGCAAATCAGCAAGCTGGATACCTTAATTTACACAAGGTTATGTGTCAGTTATATCTCAACAAAGCTGGATAAGAAATGAATCATTTTCAAATGCACATGAACATTTAGATCCTGGGTCCAAAAGTAGATCTCAACAAATTTTCAAAGAAGTGAAATACCAAATATATTCTCTGAGCACACTGGAATCAAACTGAATTAAAATGAAATAAGGGCAGGTAGCATGTATCATGCAGCTAAAGCAGTACTTATGGGCAAATTTTTGTCCTTAAATGGACATTTTTGGGGAAAATTTGAGAAAGAATGATCTAAACATCTAACTGAAGAATCAGCCTAAAGAATACCAGTATTAAGTATATAGGAAGTAGAGGGAAGCAAATAGTTTTTTAAAAAAAAGAAGAAGAAGACAATCGATAAGTAGACAGCAGACACACAACAGAGGAAACCAACAAAGTTGATTCTTTGTAAAGATTAATAAAAGTGATACATACCTAACAAGATCAGTTTAGGAAAAAGAGAGAAAGAGAATACAAATTGCCAGTATCAGTAATAAAAGAAGGGACAAATACAAGGGACAAATACAAGATACTAGAAGTATAATAAGGAAATATTGGGAGCAACCTCACGCTAATAAATATGACAATATAGATTAAATATGTAAATTCTTTCAAAAATAATATTTACTAAAACTTATACAAATAATAAGAACTCTATTAGTTTGATATCTATTAACAAAATTGAGTTAGTAACCAAAAGTATTCCCACAAAGAAATTTGCAGGCCCATATGACATCACTGATTAATTCCATAATATATTTAAGGAAGCAATAATAGTATTCCTATACATGCTTTCCAAAGTCAGGAGGATAAACTTCCCGACTCATTTTATGAAACTAGCTTAACTTGATTCAAAATCTGACAAGAAAATGAAATTATAAGCTAATATCCCTCAGGAATATCAGTGAAATATCCTCAATAAAGTATTAGCATAGTGACTCCAGCAACATATAAAACAGACAGTACATCAGTATCAAGGGGACCCCTCCAAACTGTACCCCTCTCTGTATGTTCTAGAGTCTGGCTTACTTCACTTTTTCCTACCAATCTTAGAAGTTGCAATTTCTAATTCTGGATTACCTCAATGTCACATGTTTTGCTCCTTTAGAACACTAACGTCTATGAAACCAATTCTCAGTGCTATCTATCCTGTTTAAAATGCTCATCATTGGGGATGCCTGGGTGGCTCAGTTGGTTAAGCGACTGCCTTCGGCTCAGGTCATGATCCTGGAGTCCCGGGATGGAGCCCCGCATCAGGCTCCCTGCTCAGCAGGGGGTCTGCTTCTCCTGCTGACCTCTCTCCTCTCATGCTCTCTCTCTCTCTCTCTCAAATAAATAAATAAAATCTTCGAAAAAAAAAATACTCATCATGGCCTGTTTCCTAACTAAATCCTGACTGATAAACAGTTCAAGAGGATATACTTTATCTCTGACAATTGGCATATAAGTCTCCTTCTACCCCAAATCTTTTACCCACCATGTTCCCCAGCCTCCTCATACACGAAGCTCATCAGCTAATACCTACATCTCCCTTTGAATTCAGCTCCAATGGCATGTTCCCAGGAAGTCCTTCCTTCTTATAGTCCACAGCCCCTTGCGTGTGCCCCTATCGTAACACTCACCAGACTGAATTACTACTGGATATTAACTTGTTAGTATGGAGTTTGCCTTTCTATAAATAGATAATAGATGGACAGATAGATATAGATATGGACAATTCTCTCTATAATATACATCTATATACAACATACATAATGTAATATGTTTATATTATACATAATACATGTCATGTTATACATACATTATATAAAGAGAAATATGTATATAAGATAATTATATATATAAAATACTATATGTCAGGCTACCACAAAGTCCTTCAAATACTCTGGCATTTAGCAGGGCACATGCTGTTGAATAAATAAATGTGTAGGAGGAAGAAAGGAAGACTTGCTCCCAACGCTAATCCTCAGCCCAGTGGAAATGGGATTCCCGGGCTGTGATACTGAATACCTGGATTTATGAGTCATGCGCTTTCTATAGCTCATTCTAACAGATAACAGGCTTCTGGAGACACAGAATTATTAATTCATTAACAACTGTATGTTGGCATTTGAAATGTGCCTGTTCACTTAACGGAGTTTTGTGATAATGTTAAAATACCTACAAATAAAAATTCTGAAACATAAAGTCCACAATCACTGCCATGATTTCATAAGCAATAAAGTGAATGAGGTCAAAATTAATTTCTCCTCACCCAGTGTAAACTGTTAATCAGTCTGGACAAATGGAGGGGTCCTGGCTATTTCCCAGGCTGAGCTAATCCTCCCCTCCAGCACATGCAATGACTTACCACCGTGAAATGTGATTACGTGTGTTACATTGCCATGCACCTGCCAGGGCTCATCAGATGAGCTCTCAGTCAGTGACCAGTAGCCAGACCACCCTCAACATCGTATTTGCCTTGCCACACGGGAGAGATCAGCGTACAGCTAGAAGGGCTCTGCACTTGGCAGCTGCTGGCTCAAAGCATGAAGCCAGGTGCAAAAGAAATTTCTTGGCCCAGCCCAAGTCCTTCTCTTGAAGGGCTTCTAAGAAGGGCTTCTCATGAAGCCCTTCTTAGCCACCTCAACCCACTGACCCCACATACCCTTGCCATCTGTACTGTTCCTTTAATGTGCGGGCGCCCTTGGATTGTTATTTTCTTGCTGGGTGCCTATTTGCTGCTCCCAAACCCTCCCCCTTCACCTCAGCTTCCTCAAAGAGGAGTCTATTCAGCCATTACAGACAAAAACTGTTGAAAGAGCACCAGAAGGCCTCCAGAAAGATGCTCCACAGAGATGAAGGCAAAGGCTGAAAGAGGTGAGACAAGTTGGGGAAAGCCCCAAAACCAGGAGACAACGTCTCTCCAATCCATCCCACCCACCCATTTCAGACTCAGTGTTTGTATCTTGGGTATAGAAAGTAACTCCTATGAATATCATGCCCGGAATAAATCAGGTCTCACCCCTATTTTTTTTTCCACAGAAATCTCATGATACTTACTGGAGCCCGTTAGTGTGTAATGAGTTGTGTGTCTGGCCCTGTACTAGCTTTCTTCACTAAACTCGAAGCTTCATGAAGGCAGACTTTGTGAGTACACTCCGCTCCACAGAGCCTGGCACACAGCAGGTTCACACTATTTCCCGAATAGATGAATGGATGGGGGGTTCTACATGAGAGGACTCTAAAATCGAAAGGGTCTTTGCAGCACAAAGTCTTGGTAGGGGTTTTGATAAGGAGTTCTGAGAGGCTCTTCAGGGCAGAGATGTGTTTGAAGGGCACGTTGGAGGAGACTGTTTTCCTTCTTAGAAACAAGACTGCCCAGGTGAAGGATGAGAGGAAAGAAGTCAAAGACCTAGCCACTAAAGGATTTTTCCCAGACTTGAGACACATAATGACTTAAAGCAGGGATGTTTACATTTCCTTCTAGTTTATACGGTCCAGTTCACAGGATAGGGGGAAAAAGGGTAAGGATTCAGGGCAGAAACTCAAGTCAGGAATAAAGAAAGTGCATGTGGTTGGAACATTCCTGTATACTTCAAGATCCTATATTTTGAGCATGGAATATAGGAAACTTGACTATTTGAATATATTTTATATTTCTTGAGGGATGGGCCTCAGTTTTACAGTATGGCCTTCCTTCAATCTTTTTTTTTTCAGTTCACTTCTTATTCCCATAGAAACTTCTGTATTTCTATAACATATGAATTATAATATACATTATGTTTACATATACTATTTTATATATATGTACACTCATTTCAACATATCTTAAGTCCTTTAACTACCTATATCTCAAGGTATCTCTCCAGGCTCAGAAGTCACTTGTGCCTAAATGACCAAAGATGCTAGCGGAAGACGTTGGCCAGCACTAAGACAGGAGCTCCCCCAGGTTAATAGAAGCGCCTGACAACTCAGGGGCTGTCTGCCACTGCTGTTGCCATGGAAACAGACACTGGATCTCAGAAACCCAGAGTGTGAGAGCCTAAACTAATCATTGTAGAAAAAAAAATTTAAAAAATAATGGCCTATTTTCTTCTTGCAGTGTGGAAATGGTGATTAGGTTAATAGACCTTGATCCTTTTACCTGCGGGTATGTTTTTATAGAAATAAAGATAGAAATCCATCCTCTTAAAACTTTTTCTGTACCTGTTCATTCCAAGCTGCCTCAATACCATTTCCCTATCAACACTTTAAAATTCAATAGGACCTCAATCCAAGAGTGAAGTAAGAATTAGAATGTTAAACAATATAATCTAGATATATATATATATATATATATATATATATACATTTATTTTGTATCATTTCACTATAAGCATTGTTCAAAAGAGAAGTCTGGTATCTAATGAGCCAAGTCTTTGTGCTGTTTGCATTCACCAAATTGAAGGTCTCTTAGAATGTTTATTTTTCTTTTTTTTTTTAAGATTTTATTTATTTATTTGTCAGAGACAGAGCGAGAGAGAGAGCAAGCGAGCACAGGTAGACAGAATGGCAGGCAGAGGGAGAAGCAGGCTCCCTGCTGAGCAAGGAGCCCGATGTGGGACTCGATCCCAGGACTCTGGGATCATGACCTGAGCCGAAGGCAGCTGCTTAACCAACTGAGCCACCCAGGCGTCCTTAGAATGTTTATTTTTCTAAAGCACACAGAATTTCTCAATATTTGTATGTCCTTCAACCAAGCCATTAAGATACAGATAAAACTTTAATCAGACTAAAAATTAAAACTACCCTAGATTTAATACATATGAAGAGTTTAACTGTATTTATAAGTTTCTTACTCTAAATAGAATATGCTGGAGTTTTGGATAAAATATGATTTATAGGCAAGCTTAACTGGCCAATATCTGCACTGCATAAAATGAAAGGCTAGGCATCCATTTCTGTTCATGCTACCTGTGTAACAAGTAAAATAAGTCATGCTTACCCCCTGGCTGACCCTAATTTCATAGGGAGAACAAGGGAGAAATCATAAGTGTGTATCTCAATCAAGGGAACAGAACTCTCTAGAAGAAAGATACTGCAAATCTAAGCATTATTCTTCAGTGAATTGTGGAAAACAGACCAACTTCTGGTGTCTGGAGTGCAACAAAAGAAAACTGAACACAAGTTTCTGCAATTTAGGTAAGAAGAAAACTCATATATTTACTGTTTTACCCAACCCATCTCCAGTTCATTCACATGTCACATCCCTGTTAACCACAACCAACCAACTCTTTACCGGCAGACCTTGGGTGACTATGGTCTCCATCTCTCTTTCGCACTCAATCTCATTCAGACAGTCATTCAACTGAGAATTACAAAGTTTATTAAAAAATTGCCTTGTTGATTTCTTTCATTTTAACAAGTATTATTCTCAGTACTGTGTATCCTTAACATATTTAATTACTTGATTTACATTATTGTACATGTTCTTTGCAATACAAGAGAAATATTTTCTTTTTATCCAACACTCTATAACATTGTTTCAGAAAACATACAAATATACCCACTTATGATTCTATCAAGTATTAAATATGTAATTAGTGCTTTAAGCACCTTAAAACTCTGGTCTATTTCTCTATAGTTGTTTAAGAATATTTTAATAATAGTTGAGTAACTGCTTGGGTCTTTTCTGTAGGATAAGAATACATTCCCATTTTAAATAATGGGATGTGTGCACCTGGCATTCAAAAATTTACTATCTAAACCATTTTTAAGAATGAGAAATATTCCAAAATGTTCACATTGATAATATGTACGTTGTCAGATATAAATAATTTTTGTTCCTTGTGACTTTTCTATTTTACAAGTCTTCCAAATTAAATATGCATTTCCTTTAGAAATTAAAAAATAGAATTTTTAAATATATAGACCAAAAGCTCTTAAATAATTTTTACTTTTCATACTGTTGGCAGTACATATTGCATTGTTATTCTGAAAATATTGTGTGTATAAGGGAAGAGTTGGAAATATAAGTTTAACACATTTGCATAAAAACTCTAGCTCTGAATTTAAATTTGATGCACAAATATAAACTCTAGTCCATTCACAAAACGGCCTAGAAACAAGGATAAGTGTCCATAGGGCCAATACTGTAGTCTGCAAATATTCCAACAGATCAGTTAGAAAAAAGACAACCTACAAACAGAAATAGTTCAAGGATGTGGACAGAAAACTTGCACAAACCCATAGAGCTAATAAACATAAAAAGATGCTCAACGTTTTTCTTTTTTGAAGATGGGTTTTTTAAAATATTTTATTTATTTAACGGGAGTAGTGGAGAGAACACAGTGGGGGCAGGATGCAGCAGAGGGAAAGGGAGAAGCAGGCTTCCTGCTGAGCAAGGAGCCCAATGTGAGGCTTTATCCCAGGACCCCAGGATCATGACTTAAGCCAAAGGCAGATGCTTAACCGACTGAGTCACCCAGGTACCCCAAGATGCTCAACCTTAATAACAATCGGGAATGTACAGAAGTATCAGATACAAGTTTTGTGTGGACATATTTTCATTTCTGTTATGTATATATTTAGGAGTGGAACCTTCCAGTTCCACATAGGTTAATCTATAATCTACATAATCTCCTCAAGGTTAATCACTTGAGGAAGTGTCACACTACTTACAAAGAGGCTGCAGTGTTTTATACCCTCACCAACAATTAAGGATTCCAATTTGTCTACATCCTTGTTAACACTTGATATTATCTGACTTTTTGATTCTAGCCATCCCAATGCATATACAGTGGCATCTCATAGTTTTGGTTTGTATTTCCCTGACAACTGTTGATGTTGAGCTCTTTTTCATGTGTTGATTGACCAACTGTATATTTTCTTTGGAGAAATGTCTATTCATGTCCTTTAACTGTTTTCAATTGGGTTATTTTTCTTTTTATGATGGAGTTGTAAAAGCCCTTTATGTATTCTACGTACAAGTCCCTTACCAGATACATGATTTTCAAATATCTTCCCCCATTCTGTGGATTTTCTTTTTGCTCTCTTCATGGTATATTTGAAGTTTTTGATGAGCGCCAATTTACCCAATTTTTCTTTTGTCGTGCATGCTTCTGGCCATACCTAAAAATCCTCTGCTAAATCCAACATTATGAAGATATACTCCTATGCTTTCTTCTAAGAGTTTTATAGTTTTACATTTAGGTCTTCGATCCAATTTGAGTTAATTTATATATGTGGTGTGAAATAAGTGTCCACTTTCATTATTTCACATGGATATGAGTTGCCCTAACACTATTTGTTGAAAAGACCTTTCTTTCCTCATTGAATGACCCTGAAACCTTTGTCTTTATTAAATCATGACCATGGATTATTTTTTTGTACTCTCAATTGTATTCCATTGATCTACATAACTATCCTTGTGCCAATACCAATTCTCTTACATTGATCTATATTTCTATTCTTATGTCAGTATCACATTATCTTGATTCCTGCTGCTTTGTGATAAATTTTGAAATCAGGAAGTGTAATTCCTCCTGCTTTGCTCTTTTTCAGAACTGTTTTGGCTATTCTGACTCCCTTGTAACTTGTATGAATTTGAGAATCAGCTTATCAATTTCTCCCCCCGCCCCCCAAAAAAATTTCAGCTAAAATTCTGACAGAGATTGCACTAAATCTCTGAGATCAATTTGGAGTATATCACCATCTTATCAATGTTAAGTTCTCTGATCCATGAACACGAGATGTTTTTCCATTTATTTAGATCCTTTTTAACTTCTTTAAACAATGCTTTAAAGTTTTCAGAGTACACATTCGTACTTCTCTTACTAAATTTATTTCTCAGTATTTTATTATTTTTGATGTTACTGTGAATTAGAATTGTTTTCATAATTTTATGTTTGCTCATTGCACGTGCATAAAAACATAATTGATATTTTATATTGATATTCTATCCTGCAACATTGCTAACTCATTTATAGTTTTAATAGTTTTTTTGTGGATCCCTTAGGATGTTCTATATGTGACATGATGTCATCTACATACTGGGGGAAAAAAACATTTATGATGCACATATACCTGTACGGTGAGAACTCATCTCATAGATCCCAGCATCTACCCATAATAATATTTAACCCGGCTAAAATTCAGCATGTAGACTAATGCTTCAAAGTAAGCATTAATAATAATACTTTGAAATAATACTTATTATTTAAATGCTTATTATTTAAGTAATAGTTATTAAAATAACAGTAATACTTTTAAGTAAGTAATTATAAAGATAAATAATTGGGACTACATTAAAATAAAAAGCTTCTGCACAGCTAAGAAAACGCCATGATGACCACTGAATAATGTAGAGAATTACTGAATTACCATATATTGTATACCTGAAACTAATATTATACTGAAATTAAACACACACAAAAAGAGAGTAAGCTTAATTATTGCAACTACTGTCTGGAAAGTGAAAGGTAAGTGAACAACTGTTATGTGGAACTGTTCATTGCTGAGGCAATATAATAACAAATCATTTAAAATGAAGAGATATATGTGCTGTATTTTTTTTCTGACACACAGGTTTCTTTTGCTCAAAACTTTTCATGGGTTTAATGTTGACCAGCTTTTCTATTAGTTAAATTAATACTGCCAGGTTCTTACGCAGACATTGTTTTGAGAGATAAACCATTATTGCCATTTGTCGTTTTAGCTGATTGGCTTGAACTTGAGTCTCTCCCCTGTAGTGATGGTGGATAACTGGATTTCTGCATTCTACATCCATAAACTGTTCTTCGGGTTGCAGCTGAAGTCTCTGAGGTGGCACTAATAAATACCACCCTTCTTCCCAAATAGGGTTCTGAACAATTTGGAAAATGAAAATAAAAGCTTACAGATGGAAATGAAAATATCAAGCTTTATAGGGAAACAGCTGGGTAGGAAAACATGCTCACTCCATCCCAGCATCAGACATACATCTGACCTCATCACAGTCAACAATGGACAACAGGATAGGCACATCCTAGTGGAAAGAACGGAGGGGGGCCGTGTGCCTGGGTAGCTCAGTTGTCGGGTGTCTGCCTTCTGCTCAGGTCGTGATCCTGAGGGTCCTGGGATTGAGCCCCACCAAGGCAGGCCCACATCAGGCTCCCTTCTTGGTGGGGGGCCTGCTTCTCCCTCTCCCACTCCCCCTGCTTGTGTTCCCTCTCTTGATGTGTCTCCTTCTGTCAAATGAGTAAATAAAATTGAAAGAAAGAAAGAAAGAAAGAAAGAAAGAAAGAAAGAAAGAAAGAAAGAAGGAAACGAAGAGGGGGGACAATTGCCCTGTCTAGGCAGTCTCCCTCCCAAGAGGAAGATGACCTGAAAAGAACATATATAATTAATCTAGTTACTAATTACAATTAATCTCATTTGCTAATCACCTGTTCTTCTATGTACCACCACCAGGACAGAATGAGGGAAGGGGCAAAGTGAACCTAATTGCACTCTATGGGAAAAACAAACAAACTAAATAAAACAAAAACAACTTCAGAGTCAAGAAGAAGCTCTCTCCTCTACCAGTCACTAACAGGAAGAATGAGAAAAGTCCCCTAATACAAAAACTACCTCTCAGAAAATGCACACACACACACACACACACACACACACAGAGCTTGATTTTTCTCTGCCTACTTGCAAACATGATTCAATATATCTAATAAGATAGATCAAACATAGGGTAGCAAGCACAAAAATGTTTTCGGTCTTGTTAGTTGTCACTTGTTTTGACCCAAAATTGGGAAAGTGAATCCCACTGCTATCCAGGACCTCCTCCCCACACCTGCATAGAACCTCCAGACTGGGGCTTTCCATTTTTTCTCATGAGTTTTAAATGCTCAGTAATAAAAAGAAGGCGTCCTCCTGACTGCATTCAGCAAAAATCTGAAAGCTATGAGTTTTGGCAATCTCTACACAGCCAAATAAAGCAATGAAGGGATTGCCATACATTTTCAAAAACACTCACAAGGGAATGTCCTATTTGCAGCTGAATTGTGACAAATAAATCCTTTTCTAAATGTCACAAGCCTAGACTTAATGGAGTGAAACACATGCAAAATGGGTAGGGAAAACGACCAATTCTGCTGCCCTCCAAACCAGTACTTTTCCCCTCAACAATTGAAACAAACATTTGGAAACTTTGTGGTATAAATAAATGCTTTGCAAAGATTATTGAGAAAGCTCAGATGCACACAGATAAAACGTGGTTTGTCATGCAAAGTGCTCTTTGGCAAACTTGTCCCTGGGTAACACAAAACAGCCAGAAGTTGTATGGTTGAATAGTCAGTGATTCATCACAAAAGACAGACCAAAAATTGCCCAGCCATGAAATATTCTAAATTTAATTCTTGAGGGGATGGTCCAAGTTGGCAATGTAGGAAGATCCTAAACTTATCTTCTCCGGTGGACACATTGAATCAACAGCTACATGTGGAACAATTCCCTCTGCAAAACACTTGACAATTATCTAAACAGTTCCCCCACAACAAAGGACAAAAGGGCCGCACTGAGATGGACAGGAAAGGCAAAGATGCAGGCTTGCCAAAATCCCTGTTCCCAGTGCAGGGACCCACAGTCATGAGGGATCTCACAAACTGGGAGCTTCTTCCTGAAGAACAAGGAATTTATGCCACCAACCAGGCACCCCAACCCTTGGGATCTGCACCAGGAAGATGAATCCCCAAAACATCTACATTTGAAAAACAATGGAGCTTACGTCCAGGAAACCCAAAGAACTATAGGGAAATGATATACCTCTCTCTCTCTCTTTTTTAAGATTTATTTAACAGACAGAAATCGCAAATAGGCAGAGAGCTAGGCAGAGAGAGAGGGGGAAGCCCCGATTCGGAGCTCCATCACAGGGCCCTGAGATCATGACCTGAGCCAAAGGTAGAGGCTTAACCCACTGAGCCACCCAGGCACCCCATGATATACCTCTCTTAAAGGGCTTATATGCAGACTCACTTGCCTTGGAGGCTTAGTACAAGGCAGGGATTTGAAAAGTACCTAGCCTATCTGTGAATGAGATCCATCTGCTAATCTTAAAGTGTCTACCGAGGGGCAAGGGCCTATTAGAACTCTCCAGAATGAAGGCCCTCATGAAGGCCCTCATGAATGACAACATGAGTAACATCACTTTTGCACTCTTTCTGTACCTTACTAGCACAAGCCGGTACATGCAATTCATGCATTCTCCCACCAATCTGCTAAAGTTGTAGAGTGCAAACCATACCTGCACTCTCTACCTCCCTCATTAAAGCCTGCAGGTGTGCACAAACCACAAAAAGGACTCTCCTAAATCACCTGGCTCTGGTGGTCAGGGAAGCTTGTGTTCCTGAATCCCACTACAATGATAACACAGAGACAGTTCTTGGCAGGCTACTACCCCCAGGACACTATGCAAATAGCAGACTGCATGCATACACCCCCAGTCTCCCTGGGAAAAAGACCTACTTACATGTCCTGGACCTTTATCCTGAGAAGCAGTCTTCAGGCTTGCCACATCTCTAGAAGCTATGGAGGTTCTCTTAGGGAACATAGGCCAGGGTACATCATCTTTGTGCTTTCCCTCAGCCTCACTACACTTGCTGGTACTTCCTACTTGCTCATACACTCCTCTGGAGCCCTGATTTTTGCAACAGCACTTAGGGGACACCTCCAGATAACCTGGTCTGGAAGCCAACAAGGTTTATGATTACAGTCCTATAGGGCTATATATATTGACATACTTTAAAAGCTGCAACCTGAGGGTATGGCTTCCAATCAGCCTCAAACCAGGTGCCAACTAAGACCCTCTGTTTGAAACACTGACAGATCTTGGCACACTCGCAATACCCAGGACAGATCAAAAATAAATCAGGCTGGCCAAATTATGGATAGAGGTTAGACGTCCATCAAGAGATGAATGGATAAAGATGATGTGGTGTATATATATATATATATATATATATATATATATATATATAATGGAATATTATGCAGCCATCAAAAAACACAAAATCTTGCCATTTGCAACAATGTAGATGGAACTACAGGATATTATACTAAGCGAAATAAGTCAATCAGACAAAGACAATTATCAGATGATCTCTCTGATATGAGGAATTTGAGAAACAAGACAGATGATCATTAGGGGAAGGGAAGGAAAGATGAAACCAGAGAGGGAGACAAACCATAAGAGACTCTTAATCTCAGGAAACAAGCTGAGGATTGCTGGAGGGGAGGGGCGTGGGAGGGATAGAGTGGCTGGTTGATGGACATTGGGAAGGGTATGTGCTATGGTGAGTGCTATGAACTGTGTAAGAGTGATGAATCACAGACCTGTACTCCTGAAGTAAATAATACATTATATGTTAATAAAAAATAAATCAGGCTGTTTAGACAACCACAGAGGTTCAAGAGACAACCAAAAATGTTGAATAAGTTTTGCCTCTCGCACAAAGCCACTACCTCCAGACTAGAGAGGTAGGTGTTCCACTTAATACACAGAAACAAACACAGAGAGTCAAACAAAATGAGGCAACAGAGGACTATGTTCCAAATAAAGTGCAAGATTAATAACTCAGGAAAAAACTTAATGAAATAGATAATTTACCTGATAAAGAGTTCAAAGTAATGGTCATAAAGATGGTCACCAAACTTGGGAGAAGAATGAACACTGTGAGAATCCCAACAAAGAGAAAATATAAAAAAGTATTAAAAAGAAGTCACATAGACTAAAAGTGAAGGGATGGAAAAAGATGTTCCGTGCAAATGGAAACCAATAGAAAATTGAGGTAGCTACACTTGTATCAGACAAAACATACTTTAAAACAAAGACTGTAATAAAAGACTTATTGCATAAATATAAAGGGGTTAATCCAACAAGACAAGATAATATTTATAAATATTTATACACCCAACATAAGAACACCTAAATATATAAAGCAAATATGAACAGAGCGAAAGGAGAAATTGACAGCAATACAATAATAATATAGGGGACTTTAATACCATGTACATCAGTGGATAGGTCAACCATACAGGAAATCAACAAGAAACATTAGCTTTAAAGGACATATTAAATCATACAGACTTAATGGATATACACAGAATATTCCATCCAAAAGCAGAATACACATTCTTCTCAAGTGCACATGAAAAATTCTCTAGGATATATCATGTTAGGCCACAAAAGAAGTCTCAATAAATGTAAGAAGACTGTAATGACATCAAGCATCTTCACCAACCATAATGATATGAAACTAGAAATCAGTTATGAAAGAAACCATAATGAGATAACCCTTCACACCTGTCAGGATGACTAGAATGAAAATACAAGAAATAACAAGTGCTGATGAGGATGTGGAGAAAAATGAACCCTCCTGCATTGTTGATGGAATGCAGACTGCTATAGCCAATGTGGAAAACAGTATAAAGTGTCCTCAAACAATCAAAAACAGAATTACCATATGATCCAGTAACTTCACTACCAGGTATTTACCCAAAGAATATGAACACACTAACTCAAAAAGATATACGCACCCCTATGTTTACTGTAGCATTATTTACAATAGCCAAGATACTGAAGGAACCTAAGTGGCCTTCCATAGATATATGAATAAAGAAGATGTGCGAGATGTGTGTATATATATACACACACACACATATACATACACACACAATGGAATATTACTCAGCACAAACAAAAGAGAGAGTATCTTGCCATTTGCAAAACCATGGATGCATCCAGAGGGTATAATATTAAGTGAAATAAGTCAGTCACAGAAAGACAGATACCATATGATTTTACTTATATATGGAACTTAAGAAACCACACAAACAATGAAACAAAAGGAAACCAGAGAGGGAAACAAAGCATAAGAGATTCTCAATCTCAGGAAACAGATTGAGGGTTGCTGGAGGGGAGGAGGGTGGAAGGGATGGGGTGGGTGATGGACACTGGGGAGGGTATGTGCTACAGTGAGTGCTATGAATTGTGTAATACTGAGGAATCACAGACCTGTACCCCTGAAACAAATGTATTAACATTATATGTTAATTTTTTTAAAAAATTAAAAAATAACACAAACAAAAAAGAAACAAAAAGCATTTTTAAAATTTTTTTTAATTTTGAGAGAGAGAGGGACAACATACACACCTATGTGAGGGGGAGGAGGGACAGGAGGGAGGGAGAGGGACAAGCAGACTCCTCTCTGAGCATGGAGCCCAACGTGGGGCTCAATCTCACAACCCTGAGATCATGACCTGAGCCAAAATTAAAAGGCAGGTGCTTAACTGACTGAGCCACCCACACATCCCCCCAGAACAGACTTAAATATAGGAAACAAGCCAGTAATTGCTAGAGGGGAATTTGAGCATGGAGGATGCTGAATAGATACAACAGATTAAAAGTAAACTTATTGTGATGAGCACTGAATAATATATAAAATTGTTGAATCATTATTTTGTATACCTGAAACTAATATAGCACTGTATATTAATTATACTTCAATAAAGAACTGGAAAAATCACAAATATGTGGAAATTAAACAACATGCTACCGAACAACCAACTGATGAATGAAGAAATGAAAAAATACCTAAGACAAATGAAAATGGAAATGCAACATACCAAAATCTATAGAATGCAGCAAAAGCAGTTCTAAAAGGAAGTCTGTAGTAATAAATGCCTACTTCAAGAACAAAAGATCACAAATAAACAGTTTAACTTTACTCCTCAAGGAACTATAAAAAAGAACAAATGAAACCCAAAGATAGTAAAGGAAGGAAATAACAAAGACCAGAATAAGAAAAAAATAGAAATTGAGACCTAAAAATATAGAAAAAATGAATAAATCTAAGAGCTGATTTTTTGAAAAGATGAGCAAAACTGACAGACCTTTAGCTAGACTCACCAACAGAAAAAGGACAGGACTCAAAATCAGGGATAAAGGACAAATAAAATCTGATAGCACAGAAATACTAAAGATCATAAGAGAACTACTATGAACATTTATATACCAAAAATATGAACAACCTAGAAAAAATGGATAAATTCCTAGGAACATTCCAAGACTAAATCATGAACAAACAGGAAATCTGAACAGACTTATTACTAATAAGGAGACTGATAAGTAATAAAAAAATCCACCAATAATTAAAAGTCCAGGACAAGAAAGTTTTCATTGGTGAATTCTATCAAATAATCAAAGATTTAATGTCTATCCCTCTCAAATCTTCCAAAAAACCAGAGAGGATGGAACACTTTCAGACTCATTTTATAAGGCCAGCATTACCATAACATAAAAACTAGACAGGATACCATAAAAATGAAATTATAGGTCAAATCCCTGAAGAACAAAATGTAAACATACCCAACAAAATATTAGCAAACTAAATTCAGCAATAACTAAAAAACATCGTTCATCATGATCAAGTAGGATTTATTCCAGGGATGCAAATATTGTCCACCAACCTCCAGTCAATGTGACAACCACATTAACAAAATGAAGGTTAAAAATAATATGATCATATAATAGATGCAGAAAAAGGATTTGGCAAAATTCAACCTCAATTTATAATAGACTCTCAAGAAAGTAGGTTTAGAGGGAACATACCTCAACATAATAAAAACCATAATGACAAACCCACAGCTAACACCACACGTGACAGTGAAAAACTGAAACCATTTCCTCCAAGATCGGGAACAAGACAAAGATGCCCATTCTTAGCACCTTTATTCAACATAATATTGGAAACTGTAACAAGAACAATTAGACAATAAATAAATAAATAAATAAATAAATAAAGTGAAAAACATCCAAATTTGAGAGGAAGAAATAAAACTGTCACTGGCATGGCATGATGGCATGATTTTACATAGTGAAAAAGCCTAGATTCACCCAAAAGCCTTTAGAACTAATAAAGGAATCAGTGAAGTTGTCGGATTCAAAAATCAATATACAAAAATCTATTGTTTCTACTTACTATAACAAGTCAGAAAAAGAAATTAGGAGATATGCATCAAAAATAATAAAATATCTAGGAATAAGTTTATCCAAGGAGATTAAAGACCTGTACACAAAAGAATGAAATTAGACCACTATCTTACACCATACACAAATATTAACTCAAAATCAATTAAAGACTGGAATGTAAGACCTGAAACCGTAAAACCCTCACAAGAAAATAAAGGCAGTAAGCTCCTTGACATCAGTTTTGGCAATGATTTTTTGGATCTGACTCCAAAAGCAAAGGCAACAAAAGCAAAAATAAACAAATGAAATGGCACCAAAAAAAAAAAAACTTTTGCAGACAGCAAAGGAAACTTAACTTTGTTAACAAAATGAAAATTTTGGTAGAAAATATCTGGAGATCATATATCTGATAAGGGATTAATATCCAAAACACACTAATATAACACCATATGTTAATTATACTTGAATTAAAAAGATAAAAAATAAAAATAAAATCTTATAAACTTAAAAGCAAAAAACCCAAACAATAAAATTTTAAAATGGGCAGAGGATTTGAATAGACATTTATCTAAAGAAGATAAACAAATGGCCAACAGACACATGAAAAAATCTCAATCTCACTAATTATCAAGAAAATGTGAATCAAAGCCACAATGGGTAATACCTTACATCTGTTAGAATAAACATTATCAAAAAGACAAGAAATAACAAGTGTTGCAAGGATATGGAATTCACTATTGGTTGGAATATAAATTTGTGTAGCTACTATGGAAAACAGTTTAGGGGTTCCTCAAAAAATTAAAAATAGAAATACTATATGACCTACCAATTCCACTTCCGGCCATTTATCTGAAAAAAACAATGGTAATTAGAAGAGATAGATTCACGTCTATGTTCACTGCAGCATTATTTATAATAGCCAAAATATGGAAACAACCTAAGTGTCCCCTGATGGATGAATGGATGAAGAGGATGTGGTATGTGCACACAATGGAATACTACTCAGCCACAAAAAAAGAAGGAAATCTTACCATCTGCAACAACATGGATAGACATTGAGGGAATTATGCTATGTGAAATCAGAGAAAGACAAATACCATGTGATGTAATTTATACATGGAATCTAAAATACAAACAAGCAAAACACAACTCACAGATAAAAAGAAAAAAATAGTGGTTGTTCATGCACAGGACGATTGAAGATAGGCAAGATGGGTAAAGGGGGTCAAGAGGCACTGATTTCCAATTATAAAATAAATACATCAAGGGGATGTAATACACAGCAAGGTGATTATACTCAATTATAATGTAGTACACACTTGAAAGTTGCCAAAAGAATAAGTTCTAGAAGTTCTCATCACAAGAAAATAAACAAACTAATTAACTGTAATTCTTTTTTTTTAAATTTTTTAAATTTCTTTTCAGCGTAACAGAGTTCATAGTTTTACACCACACCCAGTGCTCCATGCAATGCGTGCCCTCCACAATACCCACCACCAGGCTCCCCCAACCTCCCACCCCCCGCCCCTTCAAAACCCTCAGGTTATTTTTCAGAGTACATAGTCTCTCATGGTTCATCTCTCCCCCAATTTCCCTCAACTCCCTTCTCCTCTCCATCTCCCCATGTCCTCCGTGTTATTTGTTATGCTCCGCAAATAAGTGAAACCATATGATAATTGACTCTCTCTCCTTGAATTATTTCACTCAGCATAATCTCTTTCAGTCCCGTCCATGTTGCTACAAAAGTCGGGTATTCATCCTTTCTGATGGAGGCATAATACTCCATAGTGTATATGGACCACATCTTCTTTATCCATTCGTCTGTTGAAGGGCATCTTGGTTCTTTCCACAGTTTGGCGACCGTGGCCATTGCTGCTATAAACATTGGGGTACA